>JASFAX010003620.1:0-41961 GCA_030737875.1 Allium sativum
TTCGTGTCCATGTATATATCAGTCAGAGTTGAATTGAGTTCAGTGTATTTTTCAAATATAGGCCCTCTCCGGGGCTGAGTGTTGCGGTCATTCTTGACAGCGGCTTTTCCTTTGCCTTTTTCATAGTCAGACGATTCTCCATCTTTAAACATGTTGAAAGTGGTTTAAACTGACTAGACACTAGTAATAATATCAATTGAATTTGTTTTATACGTATCAAGCATATTTGGCCATTATGAGGTAAAACTTTATCCTCCGGCTTACGTTGCATTGTGTGATAGGACCTGAGTCTTATAATGGCTTCATTTTTCTAAAAAGCATTGCGTTGTTCAAATAAATTACTTTACTTCATGCACCGGCAATCCACTGGAGTAAACTCATTCCGCGTTAGCGGCGTGGTCCTGTGATTAGCCTTATTATTAAATAAGTTAAGTAAGATTTCTCATACCAGTCCCATGACAGACTCGTAGTTTATTTTCACTTGCAAACTCAGGTGCCCCTTATTTTTACATGGGCAGGCAAGTAAATAGGTAGCTGGATTTATTTTGGATATGCACCATAGCATGAGGTACTCTTTTGGCTGAAGACGAAGACTATCTTTTACCACATATTTTGGACATTTAGACATCACCTTATGTATAATGTATTTGATGATGTAGACTACTTATTATCTACCTGATAGAACCTTTTATGTACTAAGTAGTATCCTGTATCTGTGTAACTCTGATGATGATGACATTTATGATTCCGCTGTTATGATGATGTATATTATTCTATGATTTCATGTGTTATGCTATTATCTGTAATCTTCTGATGTGATTAATGTGTTATATTCCAATGATTATCCTTGCTTCCATGGCTCCGGGGTTTGGGTTTTCAAAGACGTGGTATCGGAGCATTGGTTAACCTTAGCTCCGGAATATAACATATTTAAACGTCTCGTCAAAAATAGAATCAACAGTATTCTTAGACGAGTAACTCATTAGAGATGGGATTAGTAATATCCTAGAATGAGTGCAGTAAAATAGCATTATAACCTGATCATTATATCATTAATTATGCCTTTCTCATTCCTTAAGATATATTTCCTATCGGCCTAACTCTTTTCATAAATTTGCAGAACAAACAGAAAATGAGTGACCGACGAAGAGGCAGGAGAGGCAGAGGCCAAGGAAGGGGTGCTATCCCCGCTACTCAAAATTAGCCCAATCTTGAGGAAGATGAACCAACAGTTAATCTTGAAGCTGCAGTGCCACAGCAACCCCCACAACCCATGTTTGATCTAGATAGGGTTGCTAAGAAGTATAAGAATTTGGGTGGTGTAACGATACGGATTTTGCCCGGACTTAACTGATCGCTAAATCGACTAAAACCGTTCACAACCCGCATACATTAACTTTGGGAATACAACACATTAGAACAATAACATCAGACTTTTATAAACATCATAATAATGTTACATCAGAGTATAGAATATATCAAAGTACATCGAAATAACAACACAGCGGAAGGTTAAATTACAATAGATATAATACACTGCAGCGGAAGCAATAAACTGATACAGTGGAAGATGATCAATACTCTGGACACACCTTTAAACTTAGATCCATAAATCCTGCTCAAGAGATAAATATCTGCAAAACAAGCTACTCCACTGCCCATGTGAAAAAGAGGGCACCCGAGTTTGCAAAGTGAAACAAGCTACGGGTCAGTCATGAGACTGGTATAAGAAATCTTTTCTTAACTTATCTAATAAGAAGGCTAATCACAGGACCACGCCGCTAATGCGGAACGGATTTACTCCATTGGATTGCCAGTGCATGAAATGAAGTAAATCGTTAAACAATGCAATGCTTTTTAGAAAAATGAAACCATTATAAGACTCAGGTCCCATCACACAATGCAACACAAGCCGGAGGATAGAGTTTTACCTTATAATGGTCAAAAATGCTTGATACGATAAAACAGATTTGATATTGTTACTAGTGTATATATGTTTCAAAAACATTTCAATCATAACGTATTAATCACAGACGGCATAGCTACCATATATTATGTCGCCATACTAGTTCTACAATCAAAACTGCATGATGTCGTATTGGAAATTGGGTTTCCATCAAGAGTCAAGGCTAGGAACGATATCATTACCGATTCGAGACACTATAGAAATGTCTTAGGATCCCCCACAGCGAACCCTTGGATACAGCAGGGCCGTTCCACAAATAAAGCTAGTGGATTGGCAATTCCTGAACACACGTTTCCCGGTCCTATTGAACCTATAATACAACCATTGGCGACCGATAATAAATCCGAGGCCTCGAAATCCATCATCCACATAAGTAAAAATGTCAGGGCTTATTAAACACTGACACCACTTCTAGCCAGAAAGAAACATGCGCACTCCCTGCGTTCCCTTACTCCGTTTCTGACTCTTACCGGGGGTGTGAGGCTCGCGAGGTAACGATATACACAAAGCTATGCCAAAATAGGTTGTGCTTCGATAATCAACCACAAGGCTCTGTTTTCAACAAAAGCCTTGATCATTTGCATCTTGGCATGCCACATTGACAATCCACGCCATGTGATCAACAACTACCAATATATAACCTCTGAGCCTTGTATGTCTCAAAGAAGGGTGAAAAGCAAAAGAATAAATTCTCCGCCACCACAGATATATATTGAATAGAAATCAATTTAATTACATGGAATGAAATCCAATGTCAGACACACATCCATTTACAAGTCCGTTCTGGGTCTGAACGAAACCGGAGACACCTTATTCCGTCTCCCATATATCCAATACAGAAGTGAGGTGCTCGCGTATCCGGACAATCAACAAGTATGTCCAGACAAACTACCACTTTAACTGTAACACCCCGTAATTATGTAACACTAAGATTCACAAATCAAGGCAGAATTAAATTTCAAATTCAGAATCAAGGGAAACGGGATGTGCCATTGCGTTCGTCTTGGAATTCTACATGAAAATGAGTCTGAGTTTGCGAGAATCGGAGTCCGTATGAAGAAGATATGACCCTCCGAAGTTTCAGGAAATTTCAGAATTGAAAACAGCTCGAAATTCGAATTCAAAATTCGAATTCAAACCCAGAAGCGGGCTGGGCGGGAAAATTCCCGCTCAGGACCCAGGTCGACTGGGGAGTCGACTAGGTAGTCGACCCCCCTACTAGGTCGACTGTCAAGTCGACATGGGTGTCGACCTGGGTGCAAAACCCACTTTTGGGCCTGGGTGCATTCTGATGTACCTGGTCTCGTTTTCCGCCTAGATTCGTCCGCCTAATCCTATATGAACAGCCTCCTAGCCTCCTCCTCTCTACACCATTTCATTCTATCCTTATGCTGCCTCTGAGAAAATGTATAAATAAATAAAATAATATATAAAATAAATCAAGACGAGGAAATGCTGCTCAAGACCTTCAAGGGGAGATTCAAAACAAGCTTATGTGGATGACAGAACTTAGTGCATTCCCAGAACTTAGTGCATTCCCTTTGTGCTTATCTGCATCTTTTACCCTAAATGCTCCACAGAACTTAGTGCATTCCCTTTGTGAGTGACACTAACGGATGTGGGGTGTTACATTAACCCTTTACTAGGAGCGACCCAGTGCCAGGCATCAGTAGTCATCCATTCGATGTGAAGATCGTCGGTCTTCATCCACCGTCTTCAATGTCTTTGACTTTATTCGTCGTGATAATTATTCAGAATGGGTCAAACCCGATCTTTCCGAATAACTCGCGTATTTTTATAATTGAAAATCAAGTGATATAAAGACACATCTAACACCTCATTCTAATTCAGAATATTCTTTAAATAAAATATTTGTATTATTAGGGAAAGGTTCCCATTAATTTTATCAAAGATAAATTCATTTATATATAATCTTTAAGTCTTCTTTCAAAGATTTATAAAAATTCCAATCCAGTTTTAATATCAAAAATCATTACTATACAATTATTCCAATTTAAGAAATAAATCTTATCTTTAACTGGGTTAAAGAACTAATGTCATTTAAAAGTATTGTTCACGATAAACCCAAAATCAATTTCCATTAATTATGGAGTTTCACAGAAATCAAATCAATATGTAACCGATATAAATTTCTGTATCAGACCACTAATATAAATGGAATAGCGGCAAAGCCTTTTAAATTCCATATATAATAACAGTCTTCCTTTACAGAAGCCTATCTCGATTATTATCAAATCGAATTTCCATTCAATTTCAATTCAATATATTAAATTGGAAAGCTTGACTTTGGAAAATTTCTTTTTAAATCTTAATAAAAATATTTATAAATTCTAAATCATATTTTCACTGTTAATTGGGTTAAAGAACAAATGTCGTTTAAAAACATAGTTTACAATAAAGCCAACTCACATATCAATTTATTCCAATATTAAATATAATTTTGAAACACTAATAATCTTAGTTAAAAGATTTATTCTTTCATACGGGGTTTAAGAACAGTGTTATTTGAGACACCATCCACGACAACCCAAAATCCCATTCTTTTATTACAATATCCTTTAAAAATATTCTTTATTTAAAAGAAATTCTTTGTTTAAAATATTCTTTATATAAAAGATATTCTAAATCGGAAAGCGACTCAATCATTTACCATATAACTTCGGTCATATGGATTTCATACATCGTATGTAAATGACAACAATTGATAAATAATCATCAAACCATCCATTCAACATCCAGAGTGAAGTTCACAACTGTATGAGCATTAAAGTGAGATAATAACGCTCACCGCAGCCTGTCAATCTATCGACTAACATACAAATAAATATTGGGACTAGGGTATATCAATTATCTTCCCAATACCCATGTGGGGTTTTCAGCCAACAACCGTTCATATAAATAGATAATTGGTTAATGAATTTTACCAATTCTAATACTGCTAACATGTTGATGATGATGAACAAAACATGACATTTTATTCGTAATGCCGAAATAAAATTTATTTGACTCGTATAATTTCCTTATACATTTCTAATGTCTAATAAAATGTAATTTATTTATATAACATTATTGCGGATAACAAATAAAAGATAATTTCCATTATACTCTATTTGTATGTTATTATTTTTAACTTAAACACATAAAAGGAATACTCACATTTGAATATGTTTTTCAATGTATAACCTAACACATAAAAATTTAAATTAAATTTCATACAAATTCTAATGTATGCATTAACCTATAAAAAAGTCACTTTAACTCACCTATACATTCTAATGTATATTTTGACCAATAATATGATTCTTATAATTGAATATAAATTCTAATGTAAGTTTGCAAATAAAAAATGATTTTTTTATATTTGCATATAAATTCTATTGTATGTTATGCAAATAAAAAGGTTATTATATTTGCATATAAATTCTATTACAACAAAATGTATAAGAAGTGATACATCCATTTTGCTGACAACTTTATTTTACCAAATGAATATTTTTGTTTATAACACAAACCTATTTAACAAAATACTATTTGTGTTTAACTCTTTTATTTAACCCAAAAATGTGAAATTTTGTTTTATTTAATCTAATTAACAAAAATGAAATTTTGTTTTCAACAATCATATTTAACAAAATGTGAATTTTTGTTTCAACTATTGCATTTTTGATAAAAATAAATATTTTGGTTCAACTAAGCTATTTGGCCAAAAATGTTCATTTTGACCAAAAAGGTGTATTTTGATTCAACTAATCTATCTTGACAAAAGTATATATTTTGACAAAAATATATAGTTTGATTCCACTAGTCCATTTTGACAAAATGAATATTTTGATTTAACTAATCTATTTCAACAAAACAACAAAGATAATGACTTTGTTTTGTTGACAAATCTAATTCAACAAAACAAATAAAAGTGATGTGTTCGTTTTGTCGACAATTCCAATTTGAAAAAAAATGAATGTTTTGTTTATTTAAACTATAACGGCTAAAATGAATGCTTTTGTTTAACTATTCTATATCGTCAAAATAAATATTTTTGGTTGACTATTCTGTATTGGCAAAAATAAATATTTTTGCTTTAACTGTTTTATATTGACAAAAATGCTAATGTTCGTTTAACAATCCTAAAGCGTCAAATTGAAATTGTTTGTTTTGACAAATCTAATGTTATTTTAATCTTTTTATACTAAACTACTTATTCTAATCTTTTTGACACAAATAACATGTTTTGACACAAATGAGAACTTTTATTTCAATTTACATGTTTTGACAAAAATCTATATTTTATTGCAATAATCAATTTTTGACAAAAATGTTATTTTTGTTTCAACTAATATGTTTAACAAGAATGACTATTTTTATTTCATATAAGATGACAACAAAATGATACTTTTAAATCTCATATTTTTATTGCATATAAAATGACAATAAAAATGCAATTTTAAAATCTATTCCTTTTCATTACAAGTAAAGTGACAATAGAAATGTTATTTTAAAATCTATCCTTTTTATTGTAACTAAATTGACAAAATAAAATGTTACTTTAAATTCATTCTTTTTATTGTATATGAAATGAAAATAAAAAAATGTTACCTTTTTAATCTACACTTTTTATTGTATGTAAAATGAAAATAATAATGTTACTTTTAAATCTCAACTCTATTTCATTGTAACTAATTGAAAATAAATTATGATCCTTTATAACTATTCTTTTTAATGGAAACAATATTACATAAAAATGTATGTCTTTTAATCCTATTCTTTTTATTGAAACAATTTATCAATAAAAATGTAATCTTTAATGTTTAATCTTTTATCGAAACAAATGATCAATAAAATTGTAGTCTTGAATGTTGAATCTTTTTATTATAATCTATGATGACAATAAAAACATTTTATTTACTTTAACAAAGTTACAAAAAATATGAATTCTTTTTATCATAATTTTATCTAATTTAAAATTGCAACTTCTGATTTCGTGTTTTAATTACAAATAAAAATACAACTTCTAATTCGAGGTTTTATTTGCATCAAGGAATGCAAATAAAAATTCAACTTTTAATCTCATAGTATATTTGCATCAAAGAATGTAAATAAAAATTCAACTTTTAATACGATGTTTTATCTTCATCTAAATTTGCAAATAAAGATGTAACTTTTTCTACAATGTTTATTATCAATCAACACACAAAGTAATATATTTTACATTGAATTGAAA
Source organism: Allium sativum (assembly GCA_030737875.1). Lineage (NCBI taxonomy): Eukaryota > Viridiplantae > Streptophyta > Magnoliopsida > Asparagales > Amaryllidaceae > Allium > Allium sativum. Next base: position 7,206 of record JASFAX010003620.1, read on the forward strand.
GTTCTAACTCAATTCAGTAACATAAACAAAGTGATGTTTTTATTGAATCGACAATTCTAATTTCATTCAATAATATAAACAAAAACGATATTTTTATTGAATTGACCATTGTATTTCAATTCAATGATATAAACAAAAATGATAATTTTTTTCTTGAGTTGACACTTATATTTCAATTCATTGATATAAACAAAAATGATATTATTCATTGAATTGACAAACAAATTCAATTCAATAAATATGACCAAAAATGATATTTTGAATTGAATTGACAAACCAATTCAATTCAACAAATATGACCCAAATGATATTTCATTTTTGTTTAAAATATATGATTCATAAAATATTGGCAAAGAAAAATGATTTATTTTAATTTATCCGACATATACAAATCTATAATTTAACTAACCGGTCTAGCATACATATATACAAAATACACAGATCAATCTTCCAAAATTTCATCGCATCGCATAACAAATTCATTAACTTACATACAATTATTTAACGGCGAGAAAAATAATTAATTTGATTAATTAATCAATTAAAATCAGAAATCTCACAGTGGTTTTTGTCAGAATTTCCAAAGTACTCCGTTTCAGGTCTTGTCAGTTCTGAAATGTAGATCTTTTTCCTGCGATTCCAACGCACCAAATTTCATCGAATTCTGATCACGCAGTAAAAAGATATTCGAGTTTTAATCTATACAATTTAAATTAATAATTAAATTATATCATTTATTGATGAAATTCCCTTAATTACCCTCTGATTAAAATTCGGCCATTCAAAACTCCTTCTCCCTTCTTCCTTATTGTTTAACACAGTCCACCGTAACCCATTCTACCGATTTTCTCTCTCCACCAATGCTCCTCCATCCGACCTCTAATCGCCGATCCGAAGCCACCACAAGGAGCGCCGCTCTGTCATCCATCCACTCCCCGAGCATGGTGAAGCTCGGTGGGCCCCTCCTCCACGAAAAGACCCCCAACCGACACAACTTTGCACCAAAAATCCCGGTGTCCTGCTTATTCAAAACCGATCATGGCCGTTGAGATTGAGGGCCTCGGGGAGTTGTTCAGTTTAGTGTTGAAAGATTCGAAGAACGATAGAGAGATTAGAAGAATTGGAAGGATCAAATTGGGAGCAAATTAGCCATTGGAACTGATATGGCGGCGGCCTCGCTTTAGAATTAGGGTTTAGTTGAGGGTTTTATAATATTTTATTAATTCATTAATTTACAAAATAAAGCCCGATAACTTATGTTAACTCCAAATCCAGCCTAACTGATGTTGTCCCTAGGCAAATACCCACGTTCCGGATGCAATGGGCTAGGTCCTGTAACAACCCACATTCTACGCATCGGAGGATCGTAGAATATTTATTTCTTTCTCATACAAAGTCGTATGGTCGTGTAACTTTGGGAGACGACTATTGGGGTCATTTCCCATGTTCATGATTTTTGCCGATTTTTAAAAGACCGTTTTTCACCTAGCGAATCTTGTTTTGGCCATAACTTTTGATTGGTAAGGAATTCTTACCTGAAACCACTTCCATTGGCTTCGGATGATGGTTTACCTTTCCGTAGAGTGGTCACATGTGAAAAACGGACTTACCGTTTGGGAGATATGACTGAATTAAGGTTTATAAGGCTAAAAACAGCTTAATTGGGCTTAACCGGGTGATTAGCAGCTTGGCCCATAACCCATTTCGGGATTAGGGTTATGGGAGGGCTGAAAGGGTTAGGAAAATCATTTCATTTCAGTTTTCTCAGCCGCCACAAACCTCCCTTAAGCTCTAGCAATGACCTCCATCTTCTAAAACACTCCAAAACACCTTTTTGTCATTTCTAATCACATATTAGCCTAATCTACATCAAATTAAGGCGGATTAGCATAAGAATTGGGATAGAGCTACTGGAACACATAGAGATTGGATCCAAATCAGAGAAGTTTCAGATTTGAGAATTAATTTGTGGCTAAGGTGAGTGATTTGCATTGTTTTTCACTAATTACGGCTAATTATGGTAATTAGCGAAGATTAGCGAAATTATGGCTCAGAAAAATCTAGAAAAATTCCTAAAATTCTAAAACATCATTTTATGTCTCTGATATGAATTTGGGTTAATTTCGAATAATTTTGCAAATCCCAGAATTTGGGGGATTAAGGGGTGATTAGTGGAAATTAGCGAATTTATGCGTGTTAAAAATCTGGAAAAATATTTATAAATTGCTAAATATTATTATAGGCCTCTGTTAGAATATTTGGCTGATTTGGTTAAGTTTTGTTAATCCTATCATTAGATTTGCTTAAACGTGATTAAGAGGGATTAAGGGAAAATATGGGGTTTTTGGCTATGTTTGATCCGTTTTAACATACCATATTGTTGTTTTGCTGTTTGTGGATGTTTATACATGTTGCTATGACTGTATGGTATGCTTTATGATTGTTTAGAATAGTTGGAATGGCTGAAAACGCCGTCGAGAGGCGAAAATAGCTTGCTGAAATGGTGCAGGTTTTCTTTGGGTCGAGTTAGACCGACCAGGGGAAGGTTTTGACCGACCAACCCGAGCTCACGACCGACCCTGTATGAAGTGTTCGACCGACTAGGGAGATCGACCAGGCTGGGCAAGACCGACCACTATGCGATGTTCGACCGACCCCATATGATGATGAAATACCGACCGACCAGGAATGGTGAAGTGTTCGACCGACCAGGGGGCATTACTGACTTACCAGGGATGGTGAAGTACGACCGACCAGGAATGGTGAAGTGTTCGACCGACCAGGGGGCAATACCGACCGACCAAGGTAGAGATGATGAAAACCGATCAGAATGAAAGGTTCTTGACCGACCGACCCGAACAGGAGGAAACCAATAACCCGAGATGCAAAGGTAGTCCAAATGGAAGTTAGAGCTCAGGATCCAGTTGGGAACCAATGAGTTCACTTCATGAGTTGGGCTTTGCTGCGGGACGTGTGCAAAGGGGTTGTCGGTATTCATAACTTTGGTTCACCACGGAGAGATGGATAGTGGGCTTGTAGTGATAATTACACGGGATTGGATTCCGTCATGGCCCAAAGTATTAGGTGACCAAAGTAGTGGATATCGTATTCTTTACACACTGAGTGAGGGATGTGAGGATGATTGCTATGCTTGATTGTTTGACATCACTATGACATGCACACCCCCACCCCCGTATCTCTTACACTGTATGTTAGTGGCACCTTAGAGTATTGTACGGTATGTAGTGCTAACTCTTTGGTTGCAGGTCCAGGTTCAGGTATGATTGGATTATACCTGTTATTGTTCTGTTTAGTTGCTTATCGCTCACACCAAACTTTTGTCTGACCCAGAGTTTTATGTCTCTTCTTATTACTCTGGGTGCTTATACGAGCAGACTAGAGACAGGTTATCTGGTGATGCACGAGTAGCTGATCTGGAGGCGAGCAGGAGGCTTCCACGTATGATATATATAGATATTCTCCCTGTGTCGTTGGTGGTCACTACTTGGGCATTAGTAGTGTACCTCCCTTATCTTGCTTTTTCTTTTAGAGTCAGTTTGTAAAGTTGTAATAATTAAATGTTGTGGAACATAAGCTGTATTTGGATTTCCGCTGCTATGATAGTTGTTTTCAGCTTATGCACTGTCTCGCCTGTTTGTGTCAAGTATATGTTATGATTATATTTTATTCCATGCGCTGTGAGACATATTACAGGTTCTTTGTTCATTCACTCTCTTCTTTCTTTTCTTCTGATGACCGTCCCGTGCTAACTGGATATGTGTACAGCGCACCATTGGAGTAAATGTCGGTTGGTGCGGGGCGGGTCGTCACATTTGGTATCAGAGCTCTAGATTGCGTAGTTAACCTAGGGAAAGACACTAGGGAGAGATAGTACGTATATGAGAGCGTGTATTTGTGATTACTTTGGTTTTCAAAAGCTATATATATACTATTAATAGTATAAGAATGAAGTCGTACTGCACTAGCACCACTACGGGGTTGTTAATCGTTTTCTCTTTACAGATTGAACGATGAGTAGAGACACCAGGGGTGCTGGTAGAGGGACCAACCATGGGAATGCTCCTGACATGAGGACAATGTTCACTAACTTCATGAGGGAGATGCTTAGGGATGTTCAAGGGGCAGTTCCCAATCCCGGAAATGGTGGTGGTCCAGTAGTGCAGGCGCCTAGGGTCGATTTCGCCAAGTTGTGCAAGGATTACACTAACCTTGGTGGTAAGCCGTTCCACGGAATGGAGTCGGCCACAGATGTTCAGGATTGGTTGGATAGTTGTGATCGTATCTTCGACGACTTGGGTATTGAGGATGCGATGAAGAGAAGGCTAGCGTCTCGTCAGCTGCAAGGGCGAGCGATGGATTGGTGGAATGCCATTAAGACAGCTACTCCAGAGGATCAAGTTACTTGGAATCAGTTTAAGACTCGCTTTTGTGATAAGTTTATTCCAGCTGCTCATAAATCAGAATTGTTCATGAAGTTCTTGGAGCTTAAGCAGAATGGTAGGGCAGTCTCGGAGTACATCGCAGAATTCGATACTTTATCGAAATATGGATGGTCCCTTATCGATACAGTCGAAAAGAAGAACGAGAGGTTCATAACTGGATTGGATGGGTACTTCGGGGAAAGACTTATAAACCATATCGATGAGACGTTCGAGTCTATTGTAGGAAAGGCATTAAGGTCAGAGAGCCTTTTCCCTAAGTTGAAGACCAAAGTTGCTATTTCATCTACAGAGGAGCCAAAGCCGCAAGCAGGCGGTGAAGGCAAGAAGAATTCTCAGAACAAGAGGAAGCAGAACCCGACCAAGGATGGTCAGAATAAGAAAAATAAGAAAGATGACGAATGCTTTAGTTGTGGCAAGAAGGGCCACTATGCCAGAGATTGTCGAGAAAAGCCTGGGGAAAGGAAGTGCTTTAATTGCGGTCAGGCGGGACATCACAAGGATGATTGCCCACAACCTCCTAGGGAGAAGCAGATTGTGAAAGCGTATGCTATCAACGTTGTTCCTTCTTCGTCAAATGCTCCAAGTGCGGTGCAGAAGGGAAAGGGTGTCATTATAAAAGGTATGCTTTCTATTTAAGATGTTTCTGTTCGGGTATTGTTTGACAAACCCGAGATAGTCGATAGACCTCTAGTTGTGACGAACCCGATTGGTGGTTCGACTAGTTTTGGCATGATTTGTTGTAATGTGGTCTTATCGAGTCATGGATGTATGTTTGTTGTGATTGCTTTGTTTAGGCTTTACTGGATTTAGCATTATTTTGGGGAGTCGATCTACTCCAAAGGAATAGGGTGGTATTAGGTACCTACCTAGTGATGGCGATAGTAACTGGAGTTAAGGAAGTTGAAAGGGTATCATTGTAATAAGTTCTAGTTGTCTCTGGGAGGCAAATGAGTGCTCCAGTGCTAGATTATTTTGCTAGTATCACCTCACGTGGATTGTCCGAACTCGGAGGAGATGTTCCTTGGGTGCTTGTCTGATATTGGTTTAGGCCTTTGGGGCTGGTGCTTGGGGAATGTCGATTTCGACTAGGATGGTTTGCGTGAGGGGTAAATAGTTGTTGTGATTTTTCATTGGATGATATCTTGGTTTACTCGAGAAGTGATGGGCAGACGGAACATGATAAGACTGTTCAATGGTATAGACTGCCCAGAGTTAGACTCGATAGGGTTATGAGATTGCTCGACTGGGACTCGAGAAAGATGCAAAGTAATGGATTGTTTAGGACCTTATGTTGATGTTCTCTATTTGTTAGTAGAACTTTGAAGGAATAGGATGTGTTCGTTGATCATGGAAGATACAACGAAGATTAGGGCGATTCAAGTTGGACTTGAACTCGTAAAAGAAAATGGGTGTTCGTTGATCTTGGAGATGCAACGAATAGGGAGACGACTCACGTTGGACTAGAGTTTGTCACTAATGGATACTCAAGACTGGGTCTGAGTTATAGATTGACTCGAGTTGGACTCGAGAAGACTGCAAGGAATTGGATTCGGCTTGAGTTGGACTCGAGAGGGCAGCAAGACAATGGATAGACTTGGGTTGGACTCAAGTATTTTAGGCAGACTAAAAGCAGGGGTATTTGGGGATGCCCGTTACCCTAGATCCATTGGACGTGATCTAGTTATCCTTAGAGGATAAACGTACGTTGGACGTACGGTAGTCCGTAGGGAGGCGGGGCTTCCATTGGCCTGGGATTGGTTGGACCAGTCAAGTAGGCATCGGTGTATGTATGGAGGCTGGGCTTCCATTAGTTATTGATGTTGGTTGGACCAGACATACTAGAATCAACATATTGGGATTGGTTAGACCAGTCATGTAGGTGTCGATGTGTTTATGAATTTAGCAGGTGATAGGTAGGACTTGTTTGATGGATGTTATGGTTGCTATGTTTGTTCCTATTTTTCTTCCCTTGAGTAGACTATCACCTGTAGGGTTCCAACGATGGGGAACAAAGTGATTGTAGTAAGGCTATGAGCCAGTGCAGTGGAGTTGTTATGACTTCATGGGGCATAGTGGACATAACAAAGGACTAGTGGCTATGGATCAGTGCAGTGGAGTCGCCATGACTCCATGGGGCAGAGTAATCATAGTAAAGGATTTGGGTACGATAATAGTTGCATTGAGTAGGAGACATGCCAGTCTAGAGGTTATGTTTCTGGGATGGAAGCAACTAGTGTATATCACAGGATATGATTTTAGACCTAAGTATGGATTGGATCCAAAAATGTTAGCAAGTTTGACGATTAGATCGATCTTGATGGAGTGGATTGGTTCCAGTTAGAGGAACGATCCTAACTTATTGGAAACCATCTCTAAGGTAGAGATGGATATCGATGGCGAGAGATTGATCAAGTAAGGACTTGATCAAGAAGGATGGCTTCAAAATAATGGGGGACTAGTTGTACCCAACGTAGATGGACTGAGAGATGAAGTGCTTAGAGCATATCATCACCCGAAATTGACTATACATCCCAGTGGTAACAAGATGTATTGAGACATGGAGCAGATCTACTACCGGGAAAGGATAAAGAAAGACGTTGGGAAGTTTATGTCCAAATGCATAAACTGCCAGTTAGTAAAAGCTGAGCAAAAGAAGCCTATTGGTTTGTTACAACCATTAGAAATTCCTAAATGGAAATGAGAACAAGTCTCAAATGGATAATAATAGTTATTAGCCCAGTATTGGTGTGGTTCCAATTGAAACTTTGTACGAAAGACCGTGCAAGGCACCATCATGTTGGTTGGAGAATGGTGAGAAATTTGAGCTTAGACCAGAAATAATAAGGGGAACTTCAGGCAAGATCAAGGTTAACCAACAGAGAATGAAGGCTACCCAAGAGAGGCAGAAAACTTATCTCGATAAGAGGCGAAGAGATTTGGAATTCTTCGTTAACGACTTGGTGTTTGTCAAGATCTCTCCATTGAGAATGTGATTCAGATTGGTTGGAGAGGTAAGTTAGCACCAAGATTTGTTGGTCCATTGCCAGTCCTCGAGCAAGTTGGGAATTTGGCGTATGAAGTAGAGCTACCTGACAAGATGGCGGGAGTTCACAACGTATTTCATGTTTCCCAGTTAAGGAAGTTTGTGCAAGACCCTAATGTGGCTATTTCACCAGATCAGTTGGACGATATCGAGGTTGAACCCGAGGCGGTTGAGAACCGCAAGCCTATGCGTATTGTTGGGAACGATACGAAGCAGCTTCGAAGGAAGGCGGTGAAACTAGTCAAAGTCCAGTGGGGTGAGAATGAAAGAGACTGTACTTGGGAAACAGAGGTGGATATAAAGAAGAAGTATCCAAAACTCTTTGCCTAGTAAGATTTTCTTTGCGATTTAGTTATTGTGCATGCTAGGATAGACGTGTTTTGCATGTTTGATTGTTGTTTTATGGCTGGTAGGCATGCGGGACCTTTTGTGTGTTTTGGTTAGGGAATTTCGGGGGCGAAATTTCTTAAGGGGGAAGAATGTAACAACCCACATTCTACGCATCGGAGGATCATAGAATATTTATTTCTTTCTCATACGAAGTCGTATGGTCGTGTAACCTTGGGAGACGACTTTTGGGGTCATTTCCCATGTTCATGATTTTTGCCGATTTTTAAAAGACCGTTTTTCACCTAGCGAATCTTGTTTTGGCCATAACTTTTGATTGGAAAGGAGTTCTGACCTGAAACCACTTCCATTGGCTTTAGATGATGGTTTACCTTTCCGTAGAGTGGTGACATGTGAAAAACGGACTTACCGTTTGGGAGATATGGCTGAATTAAGGTTTATAAGGCTAAAAACAGTTTAATTGGGCTTAACCGGGTGATTAGCAGCTTGGCCCATTACCCATTTCGGGATTAGGGTTATGGGAGGGCTGAAAGGGTTAGGAAAATCATTTCATTTCAGTTTTCTCAGCCGCCACAAACCTCCCTTAAGCTCTAGCAATGACCTCCATCTTCTAAAACACTCCAAAACACCTTTTTGTCATTTCTAATCACATATTAGCCTAATCTACATCAAATTAAGGTGGATTAGCATAAGAATTGGGATAGAGCTGCTGGAACACATAGAGATTGGATCCAAATCAGAGAAGTTTCAGATTTGAGAATTAATTTGTGGCTAAGGTGAGTGATTTACATTGTTTTTCACTACTTACGGCTAATTATGGTAATTAGCGAAGATTAGCGAAATTATGGCTCAGAAAAATCTAGAAAAATTCCTAAAATTCTAAAACATCATTTTATGCCTCTGATATGAATTTGGGTTAATTTCGACTAATTTTGCAAATCCCGGAATTTGGGGGATTAAGGGGTGATTAGTGGAAATTAGCGAATTTATGCATGTTAAAAATCTGGAAAAATATTTATAAATTGCTAAATATTATTCTAGGCCTCTGTTAGAAAATTTGGCTGATTTGGTTAATTTTTGTTAATCCTATCATTAGATTTGCTTAAACGTGATTAAGATGGATTAAGTGAAAATATGGGGTTTTTGGATATGTTTGATCCGTTTTAACATACCATATTGTTGTTTTGCAGTTTGTGGATGTTTATACATGTTGCTATGACTGTATGGTATGCTTTATGATTGTTTAGAATAGTTGGAATGGTTGAAAACGTCGTCGAGAGGCGAAAATAGCTTGCTGAAATGGTGTAGGTTTTCTTTGGGTCGAGTTAGACCGACCAGGGGAAGGTTTTGACCGACCGACCCGAGCTCACGACCGACCCTGTATGAAGTGTTCGACCGACTAGGGAGATCGACCAGGCTGGGCAAGACCGACCACTATGCGATGTTCGACCGACCCCATACGATGATGAAATACCGACCGACCAGGGATGGTGAAGTACGACCGACCTGGAATGGTGAAGTTTTCAACCGACCAAGGGGCAATACCGACTGACCAGGGATGGTGAAGTACGACCGACCAGGAATGGTGAAGTGTTCGACCGACCAGGGGGCAATACCGACCGACCAGGGTAGAGATGATGAAAACCGACCAGAATGAAAGGTTCTTGACCGACCGACCCGAACAGGAGGAAACCAATAACCCGAGATGAAAAGGTAGTCCAAATGGAAGTTAGAGCTCAGGATCCAGTTGGGAACCAATGAGTTCACTTCATGAGTTGGGCTTTGCTGCGGGACGTGTGCAAAGGGGTTGTCGGTATTCATAACTTTGGTTCACCACTGAGAGATGGATAGTGGGCTTGTAGTGATAGTTACACGGGATTGGATTCCGTCATGGCCCAAAGTATTAGGTGACCAAAGTAGTGGATATCGTATGCTTTACGCACTGAGTGAGGGATGTGAGGATGATTGCTATGCTTGATTGTTTGACATCACTATGACATGCACACCCCCACCCCCGTATCTCTTACACTGTATGTTAGTGGCACCTTAGAGTATTGTACGGTATGTAGTGCTAACTCTTTGGTTGCAGGTCCAGGTTCAGGTATGATTGGATTATACCTGTTATTGTTCTGTTAAGTTGCTTATCGCTCACACCAGACTTTTGTCTGACCCAGAGTTTTATGTCTCTTCTTATTACTCTGGATGCTCACACGAGCAGACTAGAGACAGGTTATCTGGTGATGCACGAGTAGCTGATCTGGAGGCGAGCAGGAGGCTTCCACGTATGATATATATATATGTATATTCTCCCTGTGTCGTTGGTGGTCACTACTTGGGCATTAGTAGTGTACCTCCCTTATCTTGCTTTTTCTTTTAGAGACAGTTTGAAAAGTTGTAATAATTAAATGATGTGGAACATAAGCTGTATTTGGATTTCCGCTGCTATGATAGTTGTTTTCAGCTTACGCACTGTCTCGCCTGTTTGTGTCAAGTATATGTTATGATTATATTTTATTCCATGCGCTGTGAGACATATTACAGGTTCTTTGTTCGTTCACTCTCTTCTTTCTTTTCTTCTGACGAACGTCCCGTGCTAACTGGATATGTATACAGCGCACCATTGGAGTAAATGTCGGTTGGTGCGGGGCGGGTCATCACGGGTCCCGTCAGCCCGTTTGATCGTCTTTAGCTTGTTTTTCTTTAATTTAATATTTAGATCATTTATTTAATTAATTCAATCTTACGTTTAAATTCACTGGGGCCACATATGACCTCTAAAAATTACAGAAAAATTATTTCTGGCTATGTTTTGACGATACGGTTCTAACAAGACTAATTTCGTCGAATTCTGAGACCGTTTGAAAAATGGCCATTTTCAAGTCGATCGAATTTGACTAAAGCTGACAAAACACATTTTCTTTTTGCCGTGCTCACATATTAATTATAAAAATTATAAAAATTGAAACCTAGCAATAATTTGACATTCCGGTTCCAACAAAAGTGGTTTCATCGAAAACGGAGGTTATTTGAAAAATGGCTATTTTTAATATTAAAAAATATATATATATTCTACAACGACTATTCTGAATTTTAAACTGGGAATAACTTTTGATTCCCGCTATGAAATTTCAATTTTCCGGATTCGTTGGAAAGATATTTTTAAATAGATTTAAATATTTTTGGTTTCACCAAAATCCGGTTTATTTTGCATCCTATGCAGTCAGTTAAAGTTTAAATTCAAATTTTCAAACTACCCCGCCATTTCTAATTCCTTTTATAATTAAATTAAAATTATTCGTTCAAACTTCCATTTAAGATAAATTTACCATCGTTATTATTTAAAATAAATTATTTTAACTATTTAAAATCCATTAAAATTTCTAAAATAAAAATTTTAAATTGGTTCAGAATTTCCGGGTTGTTACTATCTCCCCCACTTAAAATCTTTTCATCCTCAAAACGGAATAGACCAGAAAGTTGTTAAATTAACCTATTCAATTTTCATTTTCATTTTTTTTATTGGTTGATTAACTTTTCAAATATGTATAACTTTTACGTTATTCAAAAATCATATTTTCTAATATTGGATTATATATATATATAATTTCAAATGTATTAATTATAGACTTGTCACTCTGAACTCATTCTAAGGCATTTTCTAACCCCATCTCTAATGAGTTTTCTCATTCTAGGATGCTATTGATCCTATATCTAATGAGTATTCTTTTATAGGATATTACTAACCCTACCTCTGATGAGTCTTTTGTTCAGTTCTAACGAGTCGATACCCCAAAGATTTGAGCTAACCAGAGCTCTGATACCAAATGTAACGATACAGATTTTGCCCGAACTTAACCGATCGCTAAATCGACTAAACTCATTCACAACCTGCATACGTTAACTTTGGGAATACAATACATTAGAAAAATAACAGCACACTTTTATAAACATCATAATAATATTACATCAGAGTACAGAATATATCAGAGTACATCGAAATAACAATACAACGGAAATTACAATAGATATAATACACTACAGCGGAAGCAATAAACTGATACAGTGGAAGATGATCAATACTCTAGACACAGCTTTAAGCTTCGATCCAGAAATCCTTCTCAAGAGATAAATATCTGTAAAACAAGCTACTCGACTGCCCGTGTGAAAAAGAGGGCACCCGAGTTTGCAAAGTGAAACAAGCTATGGGTCAGTCATGGGACTGGTATGAGAAATATTTTCTTAACTTTCTAATAAGAAGGCTAATCAAAGAACCACGCCGCTAATCTGGACCGGGTTTACTCCATTGGATTGCCAGTGCATGAAATAAAGTAAATCGTTAAACAACGCAATGCTTTTCAGAAAAATGAAACCATTATAAGACTCAGGTCCCGTCACATAATGCAACACAGGCCGGAGGATAGAGTTTTACCTTATAATGGTCAAAAATGCTTGATACGATAAAACGGATTTGATATTATTACTAGTGTATATATGTTTCAAAAACATTTCAATCATAATGTATTAATCATAGATGGCATAGCTACCATATAGTATGTCGCCATACTAGTTCTACAATCAAAACCACATGATGTCGTATTGGAAATTGGTTTTCCGTCAAGAGTCAAGGCTAGGAATGATCTCCTTACCGATTCGAGACACTCTAGCAATTTCTTAGGATCCCCCGTAGTGAACCCTTAGATACAGCAGGGCTGGTCCACAAATAACGCTAGTGGATTGCCAATTCCTGAACACACGTTTCCCGGTCCTATCGAACCTAAAAAACGGCCATTGGCGACCGGTAATAAATCCGAGGCCTCGAAATCCATCATCCACATAAGTAAAAACGTCAGGGCTTGTTAAACACTGACACCACTTTTAGCTAGAAAGAAACGTGTGCACTCCCTGCGTTCTCTTGCTCCGTTTCTGACTCTTACCGGGGTGAGAGGCTCGCGAGGTAACACTATACACAAAGTTATTCCAAAATAGGTTGTGCTTCGATCATCAACCACAAGGCTCTACTTTTCAACAAAAGCTGGCGTGCCACATTGACAATCCACGCCATGTGATCGATAACTACCAATATATAACCTCTGAGCTCGTACGTCTCAGAGAAGGGTGTTAAGCAAAGAATAAATTGTCCGCCACTACAGATATATATATTGACTAGAAATCAATTTAATTACATGGAATGAAATCCAATGTCAGACACACATCCATTTACAAGTCCGTTTTGGGCCTGAACGAAACCGTAGACACCTTATTCCGCCTCTCGTATATCCAATACGGAAGTGAGGTGCTCGCGTATCCGGACAATCAACAAGTACGTCCGGACAAACTACCACTTTAACCCTTTACTAGGAGCGACCCAGTGCCAGGCATCAGTAGTCGTCCATTCAATGTGAAGATCGTCGGTCTTCATCCACCGTCTTCAATGCCTTTGACTTTAATCGTCGTAATAATTATTCAGAATGGTTAAACTCGGTCTTTCCAAATAACTCGCGTATTTTTATAATTGAAAATCAAGTGTTATAAAGACACATTCAACACCTCATTCCAATTCAGAATATTCTTTAAATAAAATATTCATATTATTAGGGAAAGGTTCCCATTAATTTTATCAAAGATAAATTCATTTAAATATAATCTTAAGTCTTCTTTTCAAAGATTTATAAAAATTCCAATCCTGTTTTAATATCAAAAATCATTACTTTACGATTATTCTAATTTAAGAAATAAATCTTAACTTTAACTGGGTTAAAGAACTAATGTCATTTAAAAACATTGTTCACGATAAACCCAAAATCAATTTCCATTAAATATGGAATTTCACAGAAATCAAATCAATATATAATCTATATAAATTTCTATATCAGGCCACTAATATAAATGGAATAGCGACAAAGCCTTTAAAATTCCATATATAATAACAGTCTTCCTTTACAGAAGCCTGTCTCGATTATAATCAAATCGAATTTCCATTCAGTTTCAATTTAATATATTAAATTGGAAAGCTTGACTTTGGAAAAATTCTTTTTAAATCTTAATAAAAATATTTATAAATTCTAAATCATATTTTCACTGTTAATTGGGTTAAAGAACAAATGTCCTTTAAAAACATAGTTCACAATAAACCCAACTCACATATCAATTTATTCCAATACTAAATATAATTTTGAAATACTAATAATCTTAGTTAAAAGATTTATTCTTTCATACGGGGTTTAAGAACAGTGTTATTTGAGACATCATCCACGACAACCCAAAATCCCATTCTTTTATTACAATATCCTTTAAAAATATTCTTTATTTAAAAGAAATTCTTTGTTTAAAGTATTCTTTATATAAAAGATATTATGAATCGGAAAGCGACTCAATCATTTACCGTATAACTTCGGTCATATGGATTTCATACATCGTATGTAAATGACAACAATTGATAAATAATCATCAAACCATCCATTCAACATCCAGAGTAAAGTTCACCGCTGTGTGGGCATTAAAGTGAGATAATAACGCTCATCGCAGCCTGTCAATCTATCAACTGACATACAAATAAATATTGGGACTAGTATATATCAATTATCATCCAAATACCCGTGTGGGGTTTTCAGCCACAAACCGTTCATATAAATAAATAATTGGTTAATGAATTTAACCAATTATAATACTGCTAACATGTTGATGTTGATGAACAAAACATAACATTTTATTCCTAATGCAGATATAAAATATATTTGACTCGTATAATTTCCTTATACATTTCTAATGTCTAATAAAATGTAATTTATTTATATGACATTATTGCAGATAAAAATAAAAGATAATTTTCATTATACTTTATTTGTATGTAATTATTCTTAACTTAAACACATAAAAGGAATAATCTCATTTGAATATGTTTTTCAATGTATAACCTAAAACATTAAAATGTTTATATTAAATTGCATACAAATTCTAATGTATGCATTAACCTATAAAAATGTCACTTTAACTCACCTATACATTCTAATGTATATTTTGACCAATAATATGATTCTTATAATTGAATATAAATTCTAATGTAAGTTTGCAAATAAAAAATGATTTTTTTATATTTGCATATAAATTCTATTGTATGTTATGCAAATAAAAAGGTTATTATATTTGCATATAAATTCTATTACAACAAAATGTATAAGAAGTGATACATCCATTTTGCTGACAACTTTATTTTACCAAATGAATATTTTTGTTTATAACACAAACCTATTTAACAAAATACTATTTGTCTTTAACTCTTTTATTTAACCAAAAATGTGAAATTTTGTTTTATTTAATCTAATTAACAAAAATGAAAATTTTGTTTTCAACAATCATATTTAACAAAATGTGAATTTTTGTTTCAACTATTGCATTTTTGACAAAAATAAATATTTTGGTTCAACTAAGCTATTTGGCCAAAAATGTTCATTTTGACCAAAAAGGTGTATTTTGATTCAACTAATATATCTTGACAAAAGTATATATTTTGACAAAAATATATAGTTTGATTCCACTGATCCATTTTGACAAAATGAATATTTTGACAAAATGTATATTTTTATTTAACTAATCTATTTCAAAAAAACAACAAAGATAATGACTTTGTTTTGTTGACAAATCTAATTCAACAAAACAAATAAAAGTGATGTGTTTGTTTTGTCGACAATTCCAATTTGACAAAAATGAATGTTTTGTTCATTTAAACTATAACGGCCAAAATGAATGCTTTTGTTTAACTATTCTATATCGACAAAAAGAATATTTTTGTTTGACTATTCTGTATTGGCAATGTAACACCCCACGTCCGTTAGTGTCACTCACAAAGGGAATGCACTAAGTTCTGTGGAGCATTTAAGGTAAAAGATGCAGATAAATTACAAGACAGACAGAATATAAACAGCGGAAAATAAAACTTTGCTTTATTGATAAAATGACTTGTACAACGATTTCTTTACAATATCAGAATATCATCTGTCTTACAAAATAAAGAAGCATAAAACAATATTTGTATTCCCCAATTTAGCAAGAGCCAGCCATAGCATCTGAAAGAGAGGATCCAAGCAAACTTCGACAAATCTTCAAGCTGGGAAAGAGTGACAGTCCGACTTAACATGAGTTATACTATTCCCTCCTTTACTACCTGGGGGGGGGGGGAGGAAGAAAAGAAGACGAAAGAAAAACCGAGTCAGACATAAAGCCTGAGTAAGTTTAGTAACTTCTAGCATGTGAACATGGAAAAACAAAACAACATGAATTAACTGAATACAAGATTACACCATGATGATAGGGTCAGCAAGATTAGACAAGATCAACACAAGATATGCTAAGATAAGATAAACTGGATGTTCTCTAATACTTTCACCGCTTCGCCATTTCCTTGTTATACGGACTTCCATTATCTCTGCACCACCTAACTAATGTCCCAACTAGTAACGATAACGCGATCCCAGTCCATGTATTTTCCATCGCGTTCAGGCATTTAATCTAGGGTTTTCTACCAAGTGCCTTCTAGATTTAACTAGAGTTTACGTTATCTGCCGAACGCTTCTCGGATTCAGGATTTATGCCACCTAGTCCAACTAGTGCTACCTGTCGAACGATGCCCCCAAGTCTAGGAAACACTACCTAGAGTGGTATATGTTCCTATACTTCCCCGCGCATGTATCGCGAATCGTTATCGCTTGTCTAGATGCATATGTCCCATAATGTGCGGTCCGAGTCCTGTAACAGGGAAAATCAAGGAATACAGAACTCGGTCGGGAGCTTTCAGATATCTACCAATGCAAATACTAAGGTCTGTTTTTATTCTAGTGGCTATGGTCCCACTTGACCCCTCCCTCAACTAATGAAAGGCACACCTTGAAAAATGGGAACTATACGCCGGCCCCCGTTGCCCAACTATCCTGTGGCCATCCACACCCATAACTAGATAGCAAGTATATGGTCTTTTGGAGTTCTCCGCCTTTCCGCTTCACGTATCTCGATTGACTCAAGATGGATGGTAGACGACGAGTCGCTATCACAGGGCTACCGTTTGCTCGTCGAATCACGCCGGTCCATCCTAGTCTTTAGGTTGCCATGTATTGCAACCAAGGCATACCCCTGGTTCTTCTACGCAGACCTTAACCTCTGTGGGCCCAGGCGGATCATCTGCAGCCTCATAGAGGGATACCAAGAGTACCCTCACGTCCCCTCGAAGCCTCGGGCTTCGTAACCCAATTCGTTGGAGCCTTCTTTTTAATCAGATGGACGTTCGCTCCTCCTCGTGTTATAATAATAATTACTACTTAGTTTTGTCAACTAAGGTTTACCACTTAGTTTCCAGAATCATTGTTTTCTTAACTAAAGTTTACTACTTAGTTCTCTTTCCCATCAATTTGGATTGGTTAAGTGTCATTAGTCAATTCGAGCCAACTTAACCCTCTTCATTCGTCCTGTTAAATTGGTTAAGTGTTATCAGTGATTCATGATGACTTAACCCTACCACAAACCAAATTATATTGGTTAAGTATTTCTTATTACTTAACCCTACCCGTTCATCCTGTATTGGTTAAGTGTTCCTTTTTAACTTAACCCTGCCCGTCTGTTTTAACTAACATGTTATTAACGGTTAAGTGTTATCCCTTCATGTTTTAGACTTAACCCCATTCCTTTATCAGAACCTGATGGTTAAGTGTTCAAGTTTACTTAACCCTACGATCTAGCCCAGATATCATATCAAATTGGCTAAGTGTATTTTACTTAACCCCAACCTCTAGTCTAGTTAACATGTTAATTTGGCTAAGTGTATCAACTTTACTTAACCCCACCTTCTAGTCTAGTTAACATGTTAGTTTGGCTAAGTGTTTCCTTAGTTACTTAACCCCTACAAATCTTGTCTTGTTACCATGTGAAGTTGGTTAAGTGTCCCTATGGACTTAGCCCTCCCATCCTAGCTTAATTGTGTTAAATTGGTTAAGTGTTCCTATGGACTTAACCCTCCCATTCTAGCTTAACTGTATGGCCCCAACCCCACCCACCAGTCTGGTTAATATGTTGAATTGGTTAAGTGTCTTAGTGAACTTAACCCTACCATTCTTGTTCTAGCTTTAATTAAATAGATTAAAGCCACGACCACTCACATTAGACAGATATTGTTGCGATTACTAGATGTGCCGGTTGGTTCCGGGCAGATTTACATCGCAACTCAGTCTAACCTCGGGTTAGGCCTATTCGTGTTTTCTAGTTCAAAAGGTTTTGATTAATTTTCAAATCAGGTTTTGAAAGTAACCATCCCGTCCGTCGGATCAGTTAGGGATAGCCAGGGAGAGCAGGAAACTTGTATTTTCCAAACTCAAGCCTAGACACTATCCTCTCTGTCACCCTAGAACTTTCTGGTTTATTATTAAAAGAGAGGTCGTTAATAAACCTTTAATTCGTCTAAATTCACATTTCCTCATTTAGGACAAATTCTATAAGTAAATTATTTCTAATTTACTTATTTCCTAATTACACTTTTTATGTGAATTGTCAACATTCATTCTTATGGCCCATTTCCCCTTCTAAATCATATTTATGCTTTTTGGTATGTAAACTATACCAAATTAAGTGTCACTAACCATGATTTTGCTAAACCTGCCAATTACTCCCAATTATGGCTAACTTCACATTTATGCCAATATACTTACCGTGCCAAATTAGCTAATCCAATTCCGATTCAACATTCTAATTCTAGACTTATTACTCTAGTTCATTATTCATGTAAATGCTAGATTTACACGTCAATACTAGATTCAAATTACACACCTTATAATTCATGTCAAATTTATCCAATTTGCATTTCTATGAACATGCCCTAATACATGTTCCCAATTTATGCCAATTTCCAAGTTAAACAACGTTTTTAGTAAATTTCATATCTTGCCCAAACCGCATTCCCACCGTTCGTATAATCGTGATTCATTCTAGATTATAAATAAAGCTAGGTTCGTAGAAAATAGGGAATGAACCAAAGATGCTATGCAAAAGATAGACATACTAACTGGCATAAAAAGGGTTGAATAACGACGTCGGTTCAAGAACATGGGTAGACCTAACTTAATAGGTAAATTCCCAAGGTCTAAAACCAAAGAAAACCAAGAATAGACAGAATAGAGACGTAGGTTCAAGAACATGGGTAGGCCTAACTTAATAGGTAAATTCCCAAGGTCTAAAACCAAAGATAACCAAGAATAGACAGAATAGATGATCGGGTTTAGACCTAATTTCATAGTCACAAAACTTAAGCAACACTTTCCTAGTCATGAATCACAGGTGTTTAATCACAGATATCATTGTTATGTCATAGGCAATAGTTTATATTTCCTAATCAAAGGCATAGGCTTAGTCAAGGAAATAATCCTCATAGTCACAGTCACAGTCATAGGCAATGTCCATAGTCATAGGCAAATGTTCATAGTCATAGGCAAATGTTTATAGTCATAGGCATATGGTTTTAAGGTCCATAGTTTCATAGTCACGGTCTTATTTGTCCTCGAATCATAACAGTTCTTAATTAGGTTCAAGAGTATAGGCACTGATTCGAATAGAGAGAAAGAGATTTGGCATATTCTTTTATTCCTTTAATTTCATGTCACGAACAAAGAAAACATTCAAATCTAGAAATAACTGACTTACAGAGATTAGATTAGAACAAAAAGATGGCGTTGATATGATTCGTAGAAAAATAGTCGTTGCAGTCGTTCGAATCTTCACTTGAATTCTAGCTTGAATCTCTTCTTTGAAAGTCTTTGAGAAGCACCTCCTCGTCTTGATTTATTTTATATATATTATTTATTTGTATATTTTAGAGGAGGAGGAGAAGCCATGTTTAACAAGAAACTTTGCAGCTTAAGGGTAGAAAAGAATTGTGAATAGAGAAGAAGACTAGGGCTGTTTATATAGTGTAGAAGTCAACGAATCTGGTCAGAATGGCGTCTAGACACAGGAGAACGAACCAGGTGCAGAAAACAGGAAAAAGCAGGGGGGTCGACCCCCAGGTCGACTACCCAGTCGACCTGGGTGACCAGGTCGACTACCCAGTCGACCTGGGTGCCTTGGGCGGGAAAATTCCCGCCCAGCCCAATCTGGGTCCGATTTGAATTTTGAACTCGACCTGTTTTGAATTTTGAACTTCGCTGAATCTTCCGGAGGCCATATCTCCCTCATACGGACCCCGATTTACGCAAACTCGTACTCGTTTTCATGCAGAATTCCGAGATAAACGCAATGGCGCAGCCCGTTTCCCTTGATTTTGATTTTAACTTTTAATTCTGCCTTGATTTGTGAATCTTAGTGTTACAGAATTACGGGGTGTTACAGGCAAAAATAAATATTTTTGCTTTAACTGTTCTATATTGACAAAAATGCTAATGTTCGTTTAACAATCCTAATGCGACAAATTGAAAATGTTTGTTTTGAAAAATCTAATGCGACAAACTGATAATGTTTATTTTGTAAATTATTAAGCAAAGCTGATAACCTTTGTTATTTTAATCATTTTATACTAAACTTCTTATTCTAATCTTTTTGACACAAAAAACATGTTTTGACACAAATGAGAACTTTTATTTCAATTTACATGTTTTGACAAAAATCTATATTTTATTGCAATAATCAATTTTTGACAAAAATGTTATTTTTGTTTCAACTAATATGTTTAACAAGAATGACTATTTTTATTTCATATAAGATGACAACAAAATGATACTTTTAAATTTCATATTTTTATTGCATATAAAATGACAATAAAAATACAATTTTAAATTCTATTCCTTTTCATTACAAGCAAAGTGATAATAGAAATGTTAATTTAAAATCTATCCTTTTTATTGTAACTAAATTGAAAAAATAAAAAATGTTACTTTAAATCCATTCTTTTTATTGTATATAAAATGAAAATAAAAAAATGTTACCTTTTTAATCTACACTTTTTATTGTATGTAAAATGAAAATAAAAATGTTACTTCTAAATCTCAACTTTATTTCATTGTAACTAATTGAAAATAAATTATGATCCTTTATAACTATCCTTTTTAATGGAAACAATATTACATAAAAATGTATGTTTTTTTAATCCTATTCTTTTTATTGAAACAATTTATCAATAAAAATGTAATCTTTAATGTTTAATCTTTTTATTGAAACAAATGATCAATAAAAATGTAATCTTGAATGTTGAATCTTTTTATTACAATCTATAATGACAATAAAAACATTTTATTTACTTTAACAAAGTTACAACAAAGATCAATTCTTTTTATCATAATTTTCTCTAATTTAAAAATGCAACTTCTAATTTCGTGTTTTATTTGCAAATAAAAATACAACTTCTAATTCAAGGTTTTATTTGCATCAAGGAATGCAAATAAAAATTCAACTTTTAATCTTATAGTTTATTTGCATCAAAGAATGTAAATAAAAATTCAACTTTTAATACGATGGTTTATCTTCATCTAAATTTGCAAATAAAGATGTAACTTTTTCTACGATGTTTATTATCAATCAACACACAAAGTAATATATTTTACATTGAATTGAAAGTTCTAACTCAATTCAGTAACATAAACAAAGTGATGTTTTTATTGAATCGACAATTCAAATTTCATTCAATAATATAAACAAAAATGATATTTTTATTGAATTGACCATTCTATTTCAATTCAATGATATAAACAAAAATGATATTTTTTTTCTTCAATTGACACTTCTATTTCAATTCAATGATATAAACAAAAATGATATTATTCATTGAATTGACAAACAAATTCAATTCAATAAATATGACCAAAAATGATATTTTGAATTGAATTGACAAACCAATTCAATTCAACAAATATGACCCAAATGATATTTCATTTTTGACAAACCAATTCAATTCAACAAATATGACCCAAATGATATTTCATGTTTGTTTAATATATATGATTCACAAAATATTGGCAAAGAAAAATGATTTATTTTAATTTATTCGACATATACAAATCTATAATTTAACTAACCAGTCTAGCATACATACATACAAAATACACAGATCAATTATCCAAAATTTCATTGCATCGCATAACAAATTCATTAACATACATACAATTATTTAACGGCGAGAAAAATAATTAAATTAATTAGTTAATTAAAATTAGAAATCTCACAGTGGTTTTTGTCACAATTTCCAAAGTACTACATTTCAGATCTTGTTAGTTCTAAAATGTAGATCTTTTTCCTGCGATACCAACGCACCAAATTTCATCGAATTCTGATCAAGCAGTAAAAAGATATTCGAGTTTTAATCTATACAATTTAAATTAATAATTAAATTACATCATTGATTAATGAAATACCACTAATTACCCTCTGATTTAAATTCAACCGCTCAAAACTCCTTCTCCCTTAACACGGTCCACTGTAGCCCATTCTACCGATTTTCTCTCTCCACCAACGCTCCTCCATCCGACCTCTAATCGCTGATCCGAAGTCACCATAAGGAGCGTCGCTCCGTCGTCCACCCATACCCCGAGCACGGTGAAGCTCGGTGGGCCCCTCCTCCGTGAAAATCCCCCCAACCGATGCGACTTTGCACCAAAAATCCCAGCATCCTGCTTATTCAAAACCGATCATGGCCGTTGAGATTGAGGGCCTCGGGGAGTTGTTCAGTTTAGTGTTGAAAGATTCAAAGAACGATAGAGAGATTAGAAGAATTGGAGGGATCAAACTGGGAGAAAATCAGCCATTGGAACTGATATGGCGGCGGCCTCACTTTAGAATTAGGGTTTAGTTGAGGGTTTTATAATATTTTATTAATCAATTCATTAATTTACAAAATAAAGCCCGATAACTTATGTTAACTCCAAATCCAGCCCAATTGATTTTGTCCCTAGGAAAATACCCATGTTCCGGACGCAATGGGCTAGGTCCCGTCAGCCCGTTTGATCATCTTCAGCTTGTTTTTTCTTTAATTTAATATTTAGATCATTTATTTAATTAATTCAATCTTACATTTAAATTCACTGGAGCCACCTACGACCTCTAAAAATTACAGAAAAATTATTTCTCTCTATGTTTTGATGATACGGTTCTAATAAGACTAATTTCCTCGAATTCTGAGATCGTTTAAAAAATGGCCATTTTCAAGTCGATCGAATTTGACTAAAATTGACAAAATAAATTTTCTTTTTCCACGCTGACATATTAATTCTAAAAATTATGAAAATTGAAAGCAAGCAATACTTTGACATTCCGGTTCCAACAAAAGTGGTTTTGTCGAAAACGGAGGTCGTTTGAAAAATGACTATTTTTAATACTAAAATAAATATATAAATTCTATAGCGACTATTTTGAATTTTAAACTGGGAATAACTTTTGATTCCCGCTATGAAATTTTAATTTTCTAGATTCGTTGGAAAGATATTTTTAAATAGATTTAAATATTTTTGGTTTTACAAAAATCTGGTTTATTTTGCATCATGTACAGTCAGTCAAAGTTTAAATTCAAATTTTCAAACTACTGCACCATTTCTAACTCCTTTTATAATTAAATTAAAATTATTCATTCTAACTTCGATTTAAGATAAATTTTTCGCCATTATTATTTAAAATAAAATATTTTAACTATTTAAAATCCATTAAAAATTTTAAAATAAAATTTTTAAATTGGTTCAGAATTTCCGGGTTGTTACGGTGGTGTGCCATTCACTGGCAGTGGAACAGTAACCGAGGCTCAAGCTTGGTTAAGGTCGTGCGAATGAATCCTCGCGGGCATAGAGTTGAAAGACCACAGGAAGAGGTTTAAGGCATCTTGGCTACTTAAGGATGAGGCTTTGATATGGTGGGATGCAGTGACTATTGGCGATCTTGATGTTGACATGACATGGGCTAAGTTCAAAGAAATTTTTAATGAAAGGTTTGTCCCTCGACAAGAAGTTGAGCACTTGCACGATGAGTTTTCTCAGCAAGGGGATCGAACCATTCATGAATGTGCGAACAAATTGGAGGAACTCTCTCGCTATGCACCCGAACTGATTCAGGAATGACTTCAGTAGAATAAGCGATTTATAAAGGGTCTTCTCCAAATGTACCATAGCCAAGTGACTGCACACATCGAGCTTCAATTTACCAAGTTGGTTGAAATGGCTTGTAGGTATGAAGGTATTGAAAAGAAGAATTTTCAAGAAGACAGCCAAAAAGGCCAAGCTAGTAACAAAAGGAAATATTCTGGTAAGAAGCCCGAAGCAAGCAACATTGAAGCCGCTAAGCCTTATGAGAATAGCAAAGAAAAGGTTAAATGCTTCAATTGCCAATAGTTCGGACATTATAATACTGAATGCAATGCTCCAAAGAAGCCAAAGAAAAATGAATCAGGGCCTAGTCAGAATCCTAGTGATACTAGAGAGTGCTACAAGTGCCACAAGATGGGGCACGTCATCAGGAACTGTCCATTGTGGAAAAAGTCCGAAGTGGCTAATGTTTATGATGGGGCGAATGCACCAGCTTCTTCTGCAGGAGCAAGTAAACTAGATGTTTTGGGAGGTACCCTTACTATCAAAAATATTCCTATTACAGTATTATTTGACACTGGGAATCACGAAGTTTCATTTCAAGTAACACAGTTAAAAAGTTAAAGTTAAAGGGATCTTAAAGAATCAATTACTATTCATAATCCGATAGGAGGTTTTCTTGTTTTCGGTTTATATTGTAGAGTGCCGATCTCTTATTCTTGTTACCAGTTTCCTATTAATTTGATCATCATGAATGTTTCCGAGTTCGATGTTATTCTTGGGCTGAATAGGTTAACAAGGCATGAGGCAGAAGTTAGATGTGCCGAAAGAATTGTTAAGGTTAAAACAAAGCTTGGAAATATTATTATACTGTGCCATGGCTGAGAAACAGACAGAAAAGAATTTTGATCTACTCTATAAGTTTCTCCTACTTCTCTTGAGAATATTCCTGTAATTAAATATTATGAGGATGTATTTGAAGAAGTTGATAACTTACCTCCGCGAAGAGAAATTGACTTCAGGATCGATTTAATTCTAAATGCAAGGCCAGTTGTGTATGCTATTCAAAGAATGACATTGAAAGAGAAAGAAGAATTGGGCGATCAAACTCGGCAACTGTTGTGGAAAGGTCTGATCTGGGCTAGCTTCTTGTGTTGGAGAGACGCCATAGTGTTTGTTCCTAAGTCAAACGGTACTCTCAGGTTATACGTGGATTGTCGTGATTTAAATAAGCAGACATTGAAGAATAAATATCCATTACCGCGTTTTGATGATTTATTAGATCGCTTAAATGGAGAGCAAGTATTTTCTAGAATGGACCTAGCTATAGGTTTCATCAACTGCGTATTGCTGAAGAATGTGTTCCTTTGACAGCTTTCAGAGGTCCAGGCTTGTTTTATGAGTGGTTAGTAATGTCATTCGGCTTATGTAACGCTCCTGCTTATTTTGTCGATTTAATTAACAGAGTATTCTGTGATGTCTTGAAAAAATTTGTACTAGTTTTCATTGATGACATTTTAATCTTCTCTAAGTCAACTGCCGAGCATGCGAAGCATTTGGAAGAAGTTTTGGAAATTCTGAGAAAGAACGTATTAAAAGCCAAATTTTCTAAATGCATATTCTGGCAAGAAGAAGTGAAGTTCCTTGGTCATGTAGTTTCAAAGGAAGGAATTACAGTGGATCCAGGAAAAATCACAGCCATTAGAGATTGGGAATGCAATCATCGCCAATCTCATTATTATGCTTTCATTTATTGATAAGATCTCTATTCTTCCAAAAGATGATGAATTTATTCAGAGGATTAGCAGGAAGGTGAACCCTCGAGTTTTCGGATTGATAACAAAGGAGTTCTGAGGTTATAGGCCGGATTTGTATTCTGAATATTCCTGAACTCAGAAGAGAAGGGATGGATGAATGTCACAAATACAAGCTTAGTATTCATCTAGGGGTGAGTAAGATGTATCATGATCTCAAGCGCACGTTCTGGTGGAGATATATGGAAAGAGACATTTCCATATATGTTAAGAGGTGTTTTGCTTGCCAATAGATCAAGAGTGATCAGTAGAAAATCACAGGATTGTTGCAACCATTAGAGGTTCCAGATTAGAAGTGGGATCAAATTTCCATGGATTTCCTTAATGGTTTGCCTAGAACAAAGAAAGGCAATGACAGTATATGGTTGATCGTTTCACGAAGACCGCCCATTTTATTCCTCTGAAGTCAAGTAGAATAGCTCAAAGTCTGGCGTAGATATATTTTAAAGAAATTATTAGACTACATGGAGTGCCTAATAGTATTGTCAGTGATAGAGATCCGATTTGTGCTGGTAATTTCTGGGAAGCATTTTAGGCAGAATTGGGAACGAAGCTAAATCTTAGCACTGCATATCATCCTCAAACAGACGGCCAAACTGAGAGGGTAAATCGTATATTAGAAGATTTGTTGCGGGCATGTATTTTTGATTTTGGCGGATCTTGGGAAGATCACCTACATTTGGTTGAGTTCTCATATAATAACAGCTATCAAGCGAGCTTGGAAATGTCACCATTTGAAGCATTGTACGTGGACCATGTAAAACTCCTACATGTTGGGTAGATTCTGGAAATCGACAGGTATTGGGTCCTGATATGATCCGAGAAGTTTCAGATAAAGTTGATTACATTAAGAAGCGACTACAAGCAGCTCAAAGCAGACAAAAGAGTTATGCGTATTCTAGAAGAAGAGTTCTGTCCTTTTCTATTGGTGATTATGTATAATTGAAAGTTTCTCCGATGAGAGAAGTAGTCCGATTCGGGAAGATAGGGAAGTTGGCACCGAGATCTATTGGTCCGTTTCCTATACTTGAAAGAATTGGAACTCTTACTTACAGGGTTCAATTGTCAAACTAGCTACTTGGAGTGCATGATGTGTTTCACATTTCTCAACTTCATAAGCATGTTCATGATCCAGACTTGGTTGTGGAAGAAGCATCACAACAAGATTTGGATATTACTCCGAGTCTAGCAGTGAGGAGAGAACCACTGAAGATTATTGGCAAAGAAACCAAAGTTCTCAGGAATAAGAGGGTGCATTTAGTCAAAGTGTTGTGGAGCGGAGATCCTAGAGACTATACATGGGAAACAGAAGATAGCATTAAGCAGGCTTATCCCAAGTGCAGAGTGAACATCTTTGATTAGCTCTGGTGAAAGGTACATTACAATATATTCCATTTCAGTTTTGTTTCCTACTCTACTATTGTTTCCTTTTTGGGGACGAAAAGTTTTAAGTGGGGGAGAATGTGACAACCCTGAAATTCAAAACCAATTTAAAAGTTATTTTTAAGGTAATTTTATCAGGAATTGAGTCAGAATTTAAATATTCGATTTTTAAATTAGAATATAACCCGTAAAAGTAGCCATTTTGCAAATGACCTCCATTTCGACGAAACCACTTTTGTTGGATCCAGACTATCAAATTACTGTCAGGTTAAAATTTCCATAATTTTTGGAATTAATATGTGAGCTTGGTAAGCTAAAACGCATTTGGTAATTTCAGTTGAATTGGATCGACCAGTAAAAATGCCATTTTTCAAAAGGTCTCCAAATTCAACGAAATTAATTTTTTATGACTGTATCGTCAAAATATAGCTAGATTAATTTATTGGGAATTTTTGGTGTCAGTATGTGGCCCTGGTAAATTAAAATGTACGTTCAAATATAGTATTGAAAGTGATATATTTTAATTTTGAGAAAAACTGACTGAAATAGTCAAATTGGCTTACGAAACATATTTCATTGTGTCCGGAATGAGGGTATTTAGCTAGGGACGATAGCCATTGGGTTTGATTTGGAGTTCGTATTGATTAATGGGTATTTTTGGAATTAAAAGAATTAAATAAATTAAATATAAATACATGAGCCAATAGAAATTCACGAAACCCTAAATTCATTTCCATCTGAAACCCGCCACCTTCAGAAATCCAATGCGGAAAACCGCTCGATCCTTTCTCCTGCAATAACTTTAGATACTCGCAATGAAATCATTTGATTCTTAAGGCAATTTTGTAGTACTCTCTACCCTCTTTACATTCATACTAGTGTTGGCATCTGGGGTTGAGTATTTTACTTGAATCGTCACTCCAAACCTTCGCTGTTTGCCCTCGATTTCTGGCACCAGACCGTCGTCGAGTTGAACATCATTGGTGGTGCCGGGAAGCCTTCACTTAGGCCGACAGCATGCGACAATCCGATCGTCTTCAAGTGCCTCGGTTTTTTAGCAAAATTGAATCCTAGTTTCGAACACTTTCTGGAGTTAACGAGGTAAATAATTTAAATGGTTTACAACACTATAGCGTGGCTAATTTAATTAATTTATAAAAATCATATCTTTTTGATACGATGTCAAAAACCAATGAAACAGGAAGCATTGGGACCGTGACATCGTACACTACATTCTAGAAGTGATCAGGAGAATTTTAGAGCTAGTTGCAAATTAAGGAGGAGTGGAACCCAATGTGAGATTTCTAAATTCAGAATAAAATGGAATATATATATATATATTGTAAAATCATTATAAATTTTATACGGTGCCTGTTAGCTCACCTCCCTCGTCCACAGACCATGGACGATTTAAATTGACTGTATTGTGTTGTGATTGTGATGTAAAATGGAGTAAATTATATATGCGTTGTACATGCGATGTATATATGTAGTTAATATATATATGTGTAGTATAATATATATATATATATATATATATATATATATGCAATGTATAATATATATGCACTGAAGAAAATGTATATGCGATGTATAAAAATTGGTTATGTGTTGTATAAATTGGAAATGCAACAAAGTTGATTGCGTTGTGAAAATTTTGGTTGAATATGGGTTTGTCAACCCTATGATTGATTTGATTGATATGGAATGGTTATGTATGGCGTGAACCAGTATCAGGAGAGGGATAATGCTAGACATTATTTTCCCAGTTCTAATATCGCGTCGTTATAATGCCGAAATTTTCTGAAACGGTTGTGTGAAGTAATAAAAATAACCATGTATTGAAATATATTTTTATTCATTAAAAATATAATTTTTAACATATGTATGAAGTAATAAAAATAACCATGTATTGAAATATACTTTTGTTCGCTAAAAATATCATTTTTAACATATGTATGAAGTAATAAAAATAACCATGTATTGAAATATATTTTTGTTCACTAAAAACATCATTTTTAACATATGTATGAAGTAATAAAAATAACCATGTATTGAAATATATTTTTGTTCATTAAAAATATCATTTTTAACATATGTATGAAGTAATAAAAATAACCATATGTTGAAATATAGTTTTGTTCATTAAAAATATTATTTTTAACATATGTATGAAGTAATGAAAATAACCATGTATTGAATTATATTTTTGTTCGCCAAAAATATCATTTTTAACATATGTATGAAGTAATAAAAATAACCATGTATTGAAATATATTTTTGTTCATTAAAAATATCATTTTTAACATATGTATGAAGTAATAAAAATAACCATGTATTGAAATATATTTTCGTTCATTAAAAATATCATTTTTAACATATGTATGAAGTAATAAAAATAACCATGTATTGAAATATATTTCCGTTCATTAAATATCATTTTTAACATATGTATGAAGTAATAAAAATAACCATGTATTGAAATATATTTTTGTTTGCCAAAAATAACATTTTTAACATATGTATAAAGTAATAAAAATAACCATGTATTGAAATGTATTTTTGTTCGCCAAAAATATCATTTTTAACATATGTATGAAGTAATAATAATAACCATGTGTTGAAATAAATGTTTGAACATTAAAAATATTATTTTTAACATATGTATGAAGTGTTAAAAATACCTATGTGTTGAAATAAATGTTTGAACATTAAAAATATCATTTTTAACATATGTGTGAAGTGTTAAAAATAACCAGGTGTTGAAATAAATGTTTGAACATTAAAAATATCATTTTTAACATATATATGAAGTGTTAAAAATAGTCATGTGTTGAAATAAATATTTGTTCACTAAAAATATATTTTTTCGCTTAGATATGCATATATATATATGCATGCTAAATAGGTAAATGGATTTGCTGTTGAGTAAAGAATTTATTTGCGTGCCTGACAAATAGGTACACCTTAATGAGTTGGATGTGCAATTTTATTATTATATAAACTCCTGTGAATGGAATTGGATGCGGTGTGATGGTTGTTCTGTGTGAGATTATAGACCACGCCATTGGATAGTAGCAACTAAATTATGAACTACACCACATGGCATACTGCATGAAGCCAGCATCTCATATCATACTCCATATAAGCATTCAAAGCTTATATGACGAGGTTGGGATTACCATACGAGCGAGATGCTCGTATGGCGATGACTGTATTACAGGTTAAACCAAAGATTGACTATGGGCATGACTAAGGAATACATGTAACGGTGCTCGTGGCAAGATTAATAAAACACCACACGGGTCTGGAGATGACAATAATTCATGTCTCTCTTGATTTTAGATATGGCTCATGGATTATTTACTTCAAGCACTGGACAAGGTAATGAGGGATGATTTTTACACTCTCCCTTGGGCATAGATAGGTCATTAAAAATTGTGTATTCTTTTTCAGGATTTATTGGGTGCCTAATACGGCCCAATAAATTTTTCAGACCCCTCCCGAACAAAGGAGGTTATGACGAAATTTTCCAAAATTTAAAGGCGTTAGCCAATTATTTGAAGAATTAAATGGTTTAGAAATCATCAAATAAATTATATAATTTATATATAATATAAATTAAAATAAAATGAATCGCGCAACTACAGTTCGCGTTTTGGAATTGTAATTTTAAACGATTATACCAAGAGATCTAACCATCGGATTTTAATCGTTGGGTTCGATGTGGAAAGATCTTTCCAACGATATTAAATTTGTTAAGATCCAACGGTTAGATTTCGAGAAATGTGTAGTTCAAATCTGAATAAAAACAGCGCCAAGGTCGCGTAGTGACCTAAACGTCGTTCGAATTAAATGGGCTATTTTTTATAAATAAAAATAGCGATAAATCCATTATAAAATATTATAAACGATATGGGAAGGAAATAAACCAATTTCACTGGGTTTAGAAAGTATTATGGATGGTTAGTTTCATTTGGCGTTAATCTATAGAATTGAGTTGAATTTAACCAAGAAAAGAAATGATTTTAATTATATATATTCGAAAATTATTTGAAAAGATCGAGTTAAATCTCATGTCAAATAATTGAACGATGACTAAAAGTCGAAGAAAATGAAGACGGTGCATGACCGGTAATCTTCACATCGAATGGATTACTACTGATGCCTTCGATATGGGTAGCTCCCTTGAAGAGGTTACAGTGGTAGTCGTCCGGACGTACTTGTTGATTGTCCGGATATGCAAGTACCTCTCTTCCATATTGGACATATGGAACGAGGAATAAGGTGCCTTCGATTTCGTTCAGACCCAGAACGGACTTGTAAATGATGTGTGTCTGACATTGGGTTTCGTTCTGTGTTGGTTGATCTCTATTAAATATATATTTGTTTGGTGGCGGAGAATTTATTCTCTTGCTTAACACCCTTCTCTGAGACGTACGAGCTTAGAGGTTATATATTGATAGACTTCAGTTACGTGGCGTGGATTGAACAATGTGGCATGCTGAGATGCAAATAATCAAGACTTTTGTTGAAAAGCAGAGTCTTGGGGTTGATGATCAAAGCACAGCTTTAATTAGCATAGCTTTGTGTATAGCGTTAATTCGCGAGCCTTATACCTCGGTATGAGTCAAAAACGGGATCGTGACTACAGGGAGTGCATGCGTTTCTTTCTAGCCAGAAGTGTGTCATGGTATGGAGCCCAGACAATTTTACTTATGTGGATGTATGGATATGCGAGGCGCCTCGGATTATAGGTCGACGTACTGACCATTTTGGAGGTCCGACAGGACCGGGAAATGTATTGTTCAGGAATAAATAATCCACTAAAGTATGTATGGACCGGCCCTGAAGATCCAAGGGTTTCCCAGAGTGTGTAATCCTGAGGCATTTGCTAAAGTGTCTCAAATCGGAAGGAGCCATCCCTAGCCTTGACTCATGATGGAAATCCAATTTTCAATACGACATTACAGATTTGATTGTAAATATATATATGGCAACATAGTATATGGTAGCTATGTTGTCTAAGACTGATACATTTACATTGAATGTGCTTTAAGATGACTAGACACTAGTAATAATATCAAATGATTTTGTTTTATACGTATCAAGCATATTTGGCCATTGTAAGGTAAAACTCTATCCTCCGGCTTGCGTTGCATTGTGTGATGGGACCTGAGTCTTATAATGGCTTCATTTTTCTAAAAAGCATTACATGGTTCAAATGATTTACTTTATTTCATGCAACGGAAATCCAGTGGAGTAAATCCATTCCGCATTAGCGGTGTGGTCCTGTGATTAGCCTTATTATTAAATAAATTAAGTAAGATTTCTCATACCAATCCCATGACTGACTCGTAGTTTGTTTTCACTTGCAAACTCGGGTGCCCCTTGTTTTTACACTGGCAGCCAAGTAAACATGTAGCTGGATTATTTTGGATATGCACCATAGCATGAGGTGCTCTTTTGGCTGAAGATGAAGACTGTCTTTTATCACATATTTTGAACATTTAGACATCACCTTATGTATGTTGTATTTGATGATGTAGTAGACTTATTATTTACTTGATAGAAACTTATATGCACTAAGTAGTATCCTGTATCTGTGTAACTCTGATGATGATGACATTTATGATTCCGCTGTTATGATGATGTATATTATTCTATGACCTCAAGTGTTATGTTATTATATGTAATCTGCTGATGTGATTAATTTATTATATTCCAATGATTATCCTTACTTTTGTGGCTCGAGGGTTTGGGTTGCCAAATTTGTACACACTAACATATCCGACCATTGGAATTACTCCGTCGGACATTCGTCCATACACGGGCGTTCAGGGACTGAATGAAACTGAAGGCACAATTTCTATTAATTCATCTTAGGCAATTTCTACCTAGGATTAACAGAAAAAAACCTTGCACTTTACTCTATCTTTGATTGTTTTCATATAATCTAATTTGCAATGCTACTCCAATACGGAGTGGTTCTCCAATAATAATCCAACCGGTCTCTCCATATTGACAATGATGGTAAAAAGAACTTCAATAGTCGGTTATTTAACTATCGAAGAAAACAACATCATCCAAAGCATCAAACAATCATTGTGCCCCTTAATTAATATTTCATTAATTAAATCACTTCTCCATTTCCTTATCAATATTTGTTAAACCAAATATTTTCAACAATCATCTTGGCCTCTTACGCTATTTAGAAAACATTTTCGTATATCGCCTTTTTTATTTTCTATACTTCAAAAATATCTTGTATTTATAATTGGAGAACGTTCCATTTACTTATCTCTTTCACGACCATTCATTTATTTCTATACATAGGAAAAATTTATTATTATATTTCCAAAATCCCACTTACTTAGGTTAAATCGAATGTTGTGTAAAACATCGTCATAACAACGCAAAATACTACATTCAACTAAATCTTATTCAAACATTTATCTTCGAGACTGGATCTTGCTATTTATTAGTTAATAATGAAATCAATCAAGTTGGGGTATAACTACCTCTCAGACATTGACTGAATAACACTTTTAACTTCAAAAAGGACAAGACTACTTATCTCGAATAATCAACATCATATCCAACCAATTATCCATTTTTAAACGTATATATTTTACCAAATTTAATTTATAGATTTCATTTTTGTTTGTAATATTCTATTTTTAGTTCGTTTCCTTATCGAATTCTGTATATATATATATATATTTCTAATTATCAAATTTTCTTAAAAATATTCTAACTCCTTAAATTTCCGGAAAAATTCACCAGCACCTCCTTTCTACCGGTCAATAGCTCAAACTCCCACTCGCCTCTCCAGGCCCTTTCCATTCAAAAAGCAAATAAAAAAGCCAAGTGGCTTGCCAATTTAGCGCATAAAAACTCATATGGAATTTAAATGTGTGCCTTTTTGTCGGGCACTCAAATTATAATCTTCACACACTTCATTCCATACCTATTTTAAATATATACGTCCATTACCAATTTCTTCCAAATCAGTCTGGTCATTTTAACTCAATTCACTAATTTATACTTTAATTAGCCATTTTGCCCATTTATTTTTTTATTTGAACATATCACTTACAATTATATTTTTAATTGACTTATAAACCAGTAAATTCCATTTTCAACTCAAATTTCATATTCGATTCCGAATATGAATTTACAAACCCAATTTATGTATCCAAAGCCCAATTTCAATTCAAAACTCCATTAACTAATTATTTGAATTAGTTAATTCTATTCAATAAATAAAAATATGATTTTTTTTATTTTTTGTTAAAAAACATCCATTTACTTCACTAAAGTTCATATTTATTTTATACCTTAAATCTGGATTTTTCTAATGGAAATTCCGATTTTATTTACTTAAAATCCTTTTATTTATTTAAATAAACCGTTACGGTTTTATAATGGTTATGGCGCTGGTTTTTTTTGAAAATTTAATTTTGACATAACTCAAAATCTATAAGACAAAATCCAAAATTTTCTCTTTTCATTAGTGTTACATACAAAAGTTGTACACACTGGTATGGGTCAGTCTAGTTCAACTAAACAATGGATCAGCCTATTTAGGAGGATCGGGTCAGACCAAACTACAAGCAGCGATTTGGCCTGGTGCAATGGATCGGGTCGGCACAGTGGAATGCAGCGGGTCGGTCG
>JASFAX010000371.1:30000-32500 GCA_030737875.1 Allium sativum
TTCGGAAAAACTGGTGAAATCCAACCAAAACCAAACTTTTCCGAGATATCGCCCACGTTTCAGCATGGTTTCTTCCTGATCAGTCCCGTTTTCGAGAAAATAGGAAAATCTCGCGGAAACCAAAGATTCCCGTAATCGCCCATGTTTCTGCTTGATACGTCCAGTTTTCGAAAAAACTGGGAAATCTTGCCAGAACCGAACTTTCCCATGAGCGGCCACGTTTCACCAGGGTTTCCGCTTGATACGTCCTATTTTCGAAAAAACCGGAAAAATCCAGCCAAAACCAAGCTTTCCTGTAATTGCCCACATTTCAGCATGGTTCTAGCTAGATTTGGCCAGTTTTCGGAAAAACAGGTGAAATCCAACCAAAACCAAACTTTTCCGAGATCGCAACAAAAATAATTTTAAAAATATTTTTAAAAAATTTGGGGAGGGCACTTCCATCGAAAACATTTTCAAAAAATTTTTTTTTTAAATTTTTTTTTTTTAAATATTTAAAAATTAATATTTTTAAATATTTAAAAAAAAAAAAAAATTTCTCCGAAAAATCCACACAAAAAAAATTTGTTGATCGACCAATGTTTCAGCTTGCGTTTTGCCTGATCCATTTTGGTCGATCCTTCCCCTTCCTCCTCCTCCTCACCCTCCCCCCCCAATATAGGAATATATGGAATTTAGCCTAATATGACCCCGGTAGTCCAAAGTGTCTCTGCTACGTAGGTAAATCCGACCACATTTTTTTTTGTGGTTTTACCATGTAGTCACTGGGTTTTTGAGTGATCCGCATGTGTTTTCCGAATCTGGCACTTTGCCAAGTGCCAAATCTGGTACTTTGGCAAATCTGGTACTTTGCCAAATCCAAGGCGTGCCAAGCCCGATGCGCACACGTGAAAATTCAATGTTTCACCGTGTTTTTCAGCCTGGTACTTTGGCAAACCTGGTACTTTGCCAAGTGCCAAATCTGGTACTTTGCCAAATCCAAGCTGTGCCAAGCCCGATGCGCACACGTGAAAATCTAACGTTTCACCGTGTTTTTCACCATTTTTTGAGTGCCAAATCTGGTACTTTGGCAAATGTGGTACTTTGCCAAATCCAAGGCGTGCGGAGCCCGATTAGCACACGCGAAAATTCGATGTTTCACCGTGTTTTTTAGCCTGGTACTTTGGCAAACCTGGTACTTTGCCAAATGGCAAATCTGGTACTTTGCCAAATCCAAGGCGTGCCAAGCCCGATTAGCACACGTGAAAATTCAATGTTTCACCGTGTTTTTCAGCTTGCTACTTTGGCAAACCTGGTACTTTGCCAAGTGCCAAATCTGGTACTTTGCCAAATCCAAGGCGTGCGGAGCCCGATTAGCACACGTGAAAAATCAATGTTTCACCGTGTTTTTAAGCCCTTTTTGAGTGCCAAAATCTGGTACTTTGGCAAATCTGGTACTTTGGCAAATCTGGTACTTTGCCAAATCCAAGGCGTGCCAAGCCCGATGCGCACACGTGAAAATTCAATGTTTCACCGTGTTTTTCAGCCTGGTACTTTGGCAAACCTGGTACTTTGCCAAGTGCCAAATCTGGTACTTTGCCAAGTGCCAAATCGTGCGGAGCCCGATTAGCACACGTGAAAATTCAATGTTTCACCGTGTTTTTCAGCCTGGTACTTTGGCAAACCTGGTACTTTGCCAAGTGCCAAATCTGGTACTTTGCCAAATCCAAGGCGTGCGGAGCCCGATTAGCACACGTGAAAATTCAATGTTTCACCGTGTTTTTAAGCCCTTTTTGAGTGCCAAATCTGGTACTTTGCAAAGTGCCAAATCTGGTACTTTGCCAAACCTGGTACTTTGCCAAAACCAAGCCGTGCCGAGCCCGATGCGCACACGTGAAAATCCAATGTTTTACCATGTTTTTCAGTCTTTTTTGAGTGCCAAAATCTGGTACTTTGGCAAATTTGGTACTTTGCCAAATCCAAGGCGTGCCGAGCCCGATTAGCACACGCGAAAATTCGATGTTTCACCGTGTTTTTCAGCCTGGTACTTTGGCAAACCTGGTACTTTGCCAAGTGCCAAATCTGGTACTTTGCCAAATCCAAGGCGTGCCAAGCCCGATGAGCACACGTAAAAATTCAATGTTTCACCATGTTTTTAAGCCTTTTTTGAGTGCCAAATCTGGTACTTTGCAAAGTGTCGAATCTGGTACTTTGCCAAACCTGGTACTTTGCCAAAACCAAGCCGTGCCTGAGCCCGATGCGCACACGTGAAAATCCAATGTTTCACCGTGTTTTTCACTATTTTTTGAGTGCCAAATCTGGTACTTTGGCAAATTTGGTACTTTGCCAAATCCAAGGCGTGCCGAGCCCGATTAGCACACGCGAAAATTCGATGTTTCACCGTGTTTTTCAGCCTGGTACTTTGGCAAGCCTGGTACTTTGCCAAGTGCCAAATCTGGTACTTTGCCAAATCCAAGGCGTGCCAAGCCCGATGAGCACACGTAAAAATTCAATGTTTCAC
>JASFAX010000371.1:52500-55000 GCA_030737875.1 Allium sativum
TAGCCTAATATGACCCCGGTAGTCCAAAGTGTCTCTGCTACGTAGGTAAATCCGACCACATTTTTTTTTGTGGTTTTACCATGTAGTCACTGGGTTTTTGAGTGATCCGCATGTGTTTTCCGAATCTGGCACTTTGCCAAGTGCCAAATCTGGTACTTTGGCAAATCTGGTACTTTGCCAAATCCAAGGCGTGCCAAGCCCGATGCGCACACGTGAAAATTCAATGTTTCACCGTGTTTTTCAGCCTGGTACTTTGGCAAACCTGGTACTTTGCCAAGTGCCAAATCTGGTACTTTGCCAAATCCAAGCTGTGCCAAGCCCGATGCGCACACGTGAAAATCTAACGTTTCACCGTGTTTTTCACCATTTTTTGAGTGCCAAATCTGGTACTTTGGCAAATGTGGTACTTTGCCAAATCCAAGGCGTGCGGAGCCCGATTAGCACACGCGAAAATTCGATGTTTCACCGTGTTTTTTAGCCTGGTACTTTGGCAAACCTGGTACTTTGCCAAATGGCAAATCTGGTACTTTGCCAAATCCAAGGCGTGCCAAGCCCGATTAGCACACGTGAAAATTCAATGTTTCACCGTGTTTTTCAGCTTGCTACTTTGGCAAACCTGGTACTTTGCCAAGTGCCAAATCTGGTACTTTGCCAAATCCAAGGCGTGCGGAGCCCGATTAGCACACGTGAAAAATCAATGTTTCACCGTGTTTTTAAGCCCTTTTTGAGTGCCAAAATCTGGTACTTTGGCAAATCTGGTACTTTGGCAAATCTGGTACTTTGCCAAATCCAAGGCGTGCCAAGCCCGATGCGCACACGTGAAAATTCAATGTTTCACCGTGTTTTTCAGCCTGGTACTTTGGCAAACCTGGTACTTTGCCAAGTGCCAAATCTGGTACTTTGCCAAGTGCCAAATCGTGCGGAGCCCGATTAGCACACGTGAAAATTCAATGTTTCACCGTGTTTTTCAGCCTGGTACTTTGGCAAACCTGGTACTTTGCCAAGTGCCAAATCTGGTACTTTGCCAAATCCAAGGCGTGCGGAGCCCGATTAGCACACGTGAAAATTCAATGTTTCACCGTGTTTTTAAGCCCTTTTTGAGTGCCAAATCTGGTACTTTGCAAAGTGCCAAATCTGGTACTTTGCCAAACCTGGTACTTTGCCAAAACCAAGCCGTGCCGAGCCCGATGCGCACACGTGAAAATCCAATGTTTTACCATGTTTTTCAGTCTTTTTTGAGTGCCAAAATCTGGTACTTTGGCAAATTTGGTACTTTGCCAAATCCAAGGCGTGCCGAGCCCGATTAGCACACGCGAAAATTCGATGTTTCACCGTGTTTTTCAGCCTGGTACTTTGGCAAACCTGGTACTTTGCCAAGTGCCAAATCTGGTACTTTGCCAAATCCAAGGCGTGCCAAGCCCGATGAGCACACGTAAAAATTCAATGTTTCACCATGTTTTTAAGCCTTTTTTGAGTGCCAAATCTGGTACTTTGCAAAGTGTCGAATCTGGTACTTTGCCAAACCTGGTACTTTGCCAAAACCAAGCCGTGCCGAGCCCGATGCGCACACGTGAAAATCCAATGTTTCACCGTGTTTTTCACTATTTTTTGAGTGCCAAATCTGGTACTTTGGCAAATTTGGTACTTTGCCAAATCCAAGGCGTGCCGAGCCCGATTAGCACACGCGAAAATTCGATGTTTCACCGTGTTTTTCAGCCTGGTACTTTGGCAAGCCTGGTACTTTGCCAAGTGCCAAATCTGGTACTTTGCCAAATCCAAGGCGTGCCAAGCCCGATGAGCACACGTAAAAATTCAATGTTTCACCATGTTTTTAAGCCTTTTTTGAGTGCCAAATCTGGTACTTTGCAAAGTGCCGAATCTGGTACTTTGCCAAACCTGGTACTTTGCCAAAACCAAGCCGTGCCGAGCCCGATGCGCACACGTGAAAATCCATTGTTTCACCGTGTTTTTCACTATTTTTTGAGTGCCAAATCTGGTACTTTGACAAATCCAAGGCGTGCCAAGCCCGATGCGCACACGTCGAAATCCAATGTTTCACCGTGTTTTTCAGCCTTGTACTTTGTCAAACCTGGTACTTTGTCAAGTGCTAAATCTGGTAATTCGCCAAATCCAAGTCGTGCCAAGCCCGATGAGCACACGTGAAAATCCAATGTTTCACCGTGTTTTCAAGCCTTTTTTGAGTGCCAAACCTGGTACTTTGCCAAATCTTGTACTTCGGTAAATCTGGTAATTTGCCAAATCCAAGACGTGCCAAGCCCGATGCGCACACGTGAACACCATTAACTCGAACACCTTCTTTACCAGAAAGCTGGTCAACCGATCGCGTTGTAGCGCCTCGGCGCGGAGGTTTCGTAAATTTCACGGGTAAATGTTTGAAATTCCATAGGCTTAGATTTCAGTGTCAGCGCACGTTACAGCTTGCTTTTCGCCTGGTCCGCTCTTCCAATATAAAATCCAGGCACAATGGGCTTTTCTTATA
>JASFAX010000371.1:62500-65307 GCA_030737875.1 Allium sativum
GGAAAATCTCACCGAAACCAAAGATTCTCGTAATCGCCCATGTTTCTGCTTGATACGTCCAATTTTCGAAAAAACTGGGAAATCTCGCCAGAACCGAACTTTCCCATGAGCGGCCACGTTTCACCAGGGTTTCTGCTTGATACGTCCTACTTTCGAAAAAACCGGAAAAATCCAACTAAAACCAAGCTTTCCTGTAATTGCCCACATTTCAGCATGGTTCTAGCTAGATTTGGCCAGTTTTCGGAAAAACTGGTGAAATCCAACCAAAACCAAACTTTTCCGAGATATCGCCCACGTTTCAGCATGGTTTCTTCCTGATCAGTCCCGTTTTCGAGAAAATAGGAAAATCTCGCGGAAACCAAAGATTCCCGTAATCGCCCATGTTTCTGCTTGATACGTCCAGTTTTCGAAAAAACTGGGAAATCTTGCCAGAACCGAACTTTCCCATGAGCGGCCACGTTTCACCAGGGTTTCCGCTTGATACGTCCTATTTTCGAAAAAACCGGAAAAATCCAGCCAAAACCAAGCTTTCCTGTAATTGCCCACATTTCAGCATGGTTCTAGCTAGATTTGGCCAGTTTTCGGAAAAACAGGTGAAATCCAACCAAAACCAAACTTTTCCGAGATCGCAACAAAAATAATTTTAAAAATATTTTTAAAAAATTTGGGGAGGGCACTTCCATCGAAAACATTTTCAAAAAATTTTTTTTTTAAATTTTTTTTTTTTAAATATTTAAAAATTAATATTTTTAAATATTTAAAAAAAAAAAAAAATTTCTCCGAAAAATCCACACAAAAAAAATTTGTTGATCGACCAATGTTTCAGCTTGCGTTTTGCCTGATCCATTTTGGTCGATCCTTCCCCTTCCTCCTCCTCCTCACCCTCCCCCCCCAATATAGGAATATATGGAATTTAGCCTAATATGACCCCGGTAGTCCAAAGTGTCTCTGCTACGTAGGTAAATCCGACCACATTTTTTTTTGTGGTTTTACCATGTAGTCACTGGGTTTTTGAGTGATCCGCATGTGTTTTCCGAATCTGGCACTTTGCCAAGTGCCAAATCTGGTACTTTGGCAAATCTGGTACTTTGCCAAATCCAAGGCGTGCCAAGCCCGATGCGCACACGTGAAAATTCAATGTTTCACCGTGTTTTTCAGCCTGGTACTTTGG
The DNA here is from genome assembly GCA_030737875.1 of Allium sativum. NCBI lineage: Eukaryota > Viridiplantae > Streptophyta > Magnoliopsida > Asparagales > Amaryllidaceae > Allium > Allium sativum. The sequence goes on from JASFAX010000371.1 coordinate 63,672, forward strand.
CAAACCTGGTACTTTGCCAAGTGCCAAATCTGGTACTTTGCCAAATCCAAGCTGTGCCAAGCCCGATGCGCACACGTGAAAATCTAACGTTTCACCGTGTTTTTCACCATTTTTTGAGTGCCAAATCTGGTACTTTGGCAAATGTGGTACTTTGCCAAATCCAAGGCGTGCGGAGCCCGATTAGCACACGCGAAAATTCGATGTTTCACCGTGTTTTTTAGCCTGGTACTTTGGCAAACCTGGTACTTTGCCAAATGGCAAATCTGGTACTTTGCCAAATCCAAGGCGTGCCAAGCCCGATTAGCACACGTGAAAATTCAATGTTTCACCGTGTTTTTCAGCTTGCTACTTTGGCAAACCTGGTACTTTGCCAAGTGCCAAATCTGGTACTTTGCCAAATCCAAGGCGTGCGGAGCCCGATTAGCACACGTGAAAAATCAATGTTTCACCGTGTTTTTAAGCCCTTTTTGAGTGCCAAAATCTGGTACTTTGGCAAATCTGGTACTTTGGCAAATCTGGTACTTTGCCAAATCCAAGGCGTGCCAAGCCCGATGCGCACACGTGAAAATTCAATGTTTCACCGTGTTTTTCAGCCTGGTACTTTGGCAAACCTGGTACTTTGCCAAGTGCCAAATCTGGTACTTTGCCAAGTGCCAAATCGTGCGGAGCCCGATTAGCACACGTGAAAATTCAATGTTTCACCGTGTTTTTCAGCCTGGTACTTTGGCAAACCTGGTACTTTGCCAAGTGCCAAATCTGGTACTTTGCCAAATCCAAGGCGTGCGGAGCCCGATTAGCACACGTGAAAATTCAATGTTTCACCGTGTTTTTAAGCCCTTTTTGAGTGCCAAATCTGGTACTTTGCAAAGTGCCAAATCTGGTACTTTGCCAAACCTGGTACTTTGCCAAAACCAAGCCGTGCCGAGCCCGATGCGCACACGTGAAAATCCAATGTTTTACCATGTTTTTCAGTCTTTTTTGAGTGCCAAAATCTGGTACTTTGGCAAATTTGGTACTTTGCCAAATCCAAGGCGTGCCGAGCCCGATTAGCACACGCGAAAATTCGATGTTTCACCGTGTTTTTCAGCCTGGTACTTTGGCAAACCTGGTACTTTGCCAAGTGCCAAATCTGGTACTTTGCCAAATCCAAGGCGTGCCAAGCCCGATGAGCACACGTAAAAATTCAATGTTTCACCATGTTTTTAAGCCTTTTTTGAGTGCCAAATCTGGTACTTTGCAAAGTGTCGAATCTGGTACTTTGCCAAACCTGGTACTTTGCCAAAACCAAGCCGTGCCGAGCCCGATGCGCACACGTGAAAATCCAATGTTTCACCGTGTTTTTCACTATTTTTTGAGTGCCAAATCTGGTACTTTGGCAAATTTGGTACTTTGCCAAATCCAAGGCGTGCCGAGCCCGATTAGCACACGCGAAAATTCGATGTTTCACCGTGTTTTTCAGCCTGGTACTTTGGCAAGCCTGGTACTTTGCCAAGTGCCAAATCTGGTACTTTGCCAAATCCAAGGCGTGCCAAGCCCGATGAGCACACGTAAAAATTCAATGTTTCACCATGTTTTTAAGCCTTTTTTGAGTGCCAAATCTGGTACTTTGCAAAGTGCCGAATCTGGTACTTTGCCA
>JASFAX010003621.1:0-41960 GCA_030737875.1 Allium sativum
AAATCGAAATCGTTTTATATTCAATTCGTTTCGAAATCGTTTTATATTCAATTCATTTCGAAATCGTTTTATATTCAATTCATTTCGAAATCGTTTTATTCGATATAAATCTCGTTCGCGTCAAAATGGCGCATCACTATTTAACACGGCTTTATATATTCTATTTCAAATATTTCTTTTTGTCAACACACGACTAATCTCAACGAATGAGTACCGCCCATGTGTGACTATTTTTGTTAAATTATTTCGTTCAACACATGACTATTCCCAACGGATGAGTATAGTCAACACATGAACCTTTATTTTATATTGATAAAGATGTAAATTTTATTATAAAAATAATTCGTTCAACACATGGCTATTCCCAACGGATGAGTATAGTCAACACATGAACCTTTATTTTATATTGATAAAGATGTAAATTTTATTATAAAAATAATTCGTTCAACACATGGCTATTCCCAACGGATGAGTATAGTCAACACATGAACCTTTATTTTATATATTCTTTATTTTTCAAATTGGAATGAGGCCCAATCAATCACCATATAAAATTAATTATATGGATTTTCATACATCACATGTATATAATAGCATTGAAAAATAATCAACCATCAACCAAAGTGCACTACACTGTATAAGCATCAAATAAAGATATCTAACGCTTATAACAGCCTGTCAATCTATCGATCGACATATTTAATCGATTAGGATGAGTGAACTTCATATTTCATCCCAACACCCGTGTAGGGTTTCAAACAATCAAACACAGATTTTATTCGTGCAGTTGGGCGATGTGTAAAATTTATCGTCCCAATCAATGTCAGTCAAATAGGTGTACATAAACAAACCGTCCGGTTTGTAAATGAATATTTATTTTATTCACTTTCACTATATTCATATTCACGTTAAAAATTATATTTTTAACGATAAAATATTTTATTTCGACATATGAATATCTATTCAGTTCATTCTTTAAATAAAATGTTATTTTTATTTTTCTAACATATTTTAGAAAATTTCGGCGGCATAACGGCACGATACTAGAAACGGGACAAGGCCTAGCCTTATCCCCGGTCTAGTGAAGGCCCACGCCATTCACACATCAATCAAATTCACTTTCGTTATGCAAACCACAAAATTTGGAGTAAGGGTCTAACCTAGCCTTACTCCTTCGCCTTATAACGGCGCACGTCTAATCCTAATCAATTTATCGATTCGATTTTTCACACCACAAACCACATTCAAACCAATATCGCAATCAATCTCCAAACAGTCAAACAAACAAGTCCATGGTCTGTGGACGATTGTGTCGGGTGCTACTAAGCACCGTCTGCATCCTAGTATATATATAACTAGAAATAAAATTGAAGAGTGAGAATTCTCACTTATAGCTATCCTAGCTCCACGGCTCTTCTTTTGCAGAAGTCTTCATCGTTTCGCCTTTTTGTCACCTTCGTTGCTGCTTTCACTACATACGTAAAAATCACATTTTTACTTCGCTATTCAATATATAAAAATCGAATTTTTACTTCGATGTTCACTATATAAAAATTCTATTTTTCTATCGACGTTCAATATATAAAAATTCTATTTTTCTATCGAAGTTCAATATATAAAAATTATATTTTTCTATCGAAGTTCAATATATAAAAATTATATTTTTAAGCCGCTAAGATCTAATTTTTATCTCGTCAAAAATCTTATTTTTCCTACAACAAAATCCTAAACTTTTTCTACCTCCTACGAATTCAAAATTCCTTCGAATAAAAATCATGTTTTCTTGATTAAAAATCAAAGCTTTAAGAGAAAAAGAAAAATCTAATCTTTTTAACCAATAAAAATCAAATCTTTTTATTAGTAAAAACTTAACTTTAAAATGATAAAAATCTATAATTTCTACTTTTAAAAAAAATCAGTTTTATATACTAAAAAAAATCAGTTTTATATACTAAAAAAAATCAGTTTTATATACTAAAAAAAATCAGTATATAATATACTAAAAAAATCAGTTTTGAAAATAAAAATAAAAATAAAAATGAAAATAAAGAAACACTTACAGAAAAAAAAATCGAAGGCGGATGGGGGGGGTTCCTGAGGCGTCGATGGCTGTGTAGTGGCGCGGCGGGATGAGTCGGCGGTGGTCAGGGATTGGCCAGAGGATGCGGTTTCGAAGAGAGTTGGGGTTGTTTTCGGGTTGTAGAAGAAGGAGGAAGAGGGGAGAGAGAAGTGCGAGGGAGGGGGGGCTGTCAGGATCGGAGCGGCGGCGGGATGAGTCGGCGGCGGTCATGAGGGCGGAAGCGATCGAAGGGGGGGGGTGTTTAGGGTTTTCTAATTTTGAACGACGGGTTTGACTAAAGAGGGTAGAGAGAGAGGATGAAGAGATTATATAATATAATATATATATTTAATTATTTTAAATTCTAAAAGCAACTTTTAATTTTGAACTCGAAATCAAACTCACCGACTGTCGTCCCTAGCTAATCACCCACATTCCGAACACAATGGAATATGTATCGTAGGTTGATTCGACTGTTTGAATCAGTTTCCGCTGAATTTACATTTAAATCCTTACTTTGAATTTTAAACGTACATTTCAAATTACCGGGGCCACATACTAACTCGAAAAATTCCCGAAAAATATTTTCTAGCTTCGTATTGACGATACGGTCCTAACAAAACTAGTTTCGTCGAATTCTGAGACCGTTTGAAAAATGGCCAATTTCCAGTCGATTAAAATCAACTGAAATGGTCAAAACACGTTTTCCTTTGCCACGCTCACATATTGATTCGAAAAATTATGAAATTTGAAACCTAGCAATAACTTGACACTGCGGATCTAACAAAAGTGGTTTCGTCGAAATCCGAGGTCATTTGCAAAATGTCCATTTTTAAGGGCCTGAATTCCATAGCGACTATTCAGAATTTTCAACTGGACATATCTTTTGATTCCCGATATGAAATCTTGATTTTTCGGATTCGTTGGAAAGATATTATCAATTAGATCCTATGATTTTTGGTTTCACTAAAATCCGGATTGTTTTGCACCCGGTACATTCAATTGAAGTTTGAAATCGAATTATCGAACTACCGCGCCATTTTCAATTCTATTTATTATTATATATAAATATTTATATTCTAACGACGACGCGTATAAATATATACGATCGAATTCTATTCAAAATAAATTTCTCGTTGATATTATTTAAAATAATCTATTTTAAATATTCAAAATTCGCTAAAATTGCCAAAATAAAAATTTTAAACTGGCCCAGATTTTCCGGGTTATTACAATCTCCCCCACTTAAAACTTTTCGTCCCCGAAAAGGAACAAAGTCGAAAGTGGTTTGATTATTAAGCTCTACGTTCGATCTGGCTTGTATTCTCCAACTTTTCAGTTTCTGAGAATTTCCAAAATTTCAAAAATTTGGCTAACACCCTAAATTTTCGAAAAATTTCGCCATAACCTCCCCTGCAATGGGAGCATCGGGGAATTTCAAATAGCTTCCCCGGTCCTTCAGATCTCAAAAAGAAAAAGAAAAAGCCAAGCGGCTAGCCAATAGGCTCACAAAATCATCATCACCCAAACAAAACAGGAAATTATGTAGTAAACATGTACCTATTTGTCGGGCAAACAAATTTTATTCTCTGCTCTAGCCTCCTTGCTATGACCTGTTCAATGTAAGTATATGTATATACAAGCAAATGCGACCAATTATCAATACAGTTCAATATTTGATTCAATTAGGCATAAATGGTTAAAATTTAGCAAACAAATAACCAAACAATGCAAACATCAATCAATTAGTGAATTAGAGTTTCAAATTCATAATTTTGATATATATATACAGAAAATCTTGTTTTTGATGTCAATTCACAACAAAGTGATCTATCTATATAAGTTTTGGTTCTCACACCAGTCTAATGGAAACATATGGAAAGCACACCTTTGAAACACGAAACTAATTACTAATGATGACGCGTCAATCATCAGAATCAGGTCCGGGCGACTAGAATGTGATTCTATATCTATCCAGTATATTAAAACTTCGAATATACGTTCATGACGCGTATATACAAAACCTTTATATACTCGATTGTCCATATTCAAAATAAATAAATAATCAAATACGTTTAAAATGGTTTAAATTTTCAAAACAAAATTGTTTTTATTTGAAAAATATACTCTTCACACTCGTTCTAGGATACTACTGATCCTATCTCTAACGAGTCATTCTAATTGGATATTACTAATCCAATATCTGATGAATTCTTTCGTATGGTTCTAATGTGTCTTGTTCTCGAGCTCTGTAAACCAAAGCTCTGATACCAAATGTGATGGCCTGGAATTTCGCTCGATCTGAATCAGTCGTTAAACCGATCTAGACCGTTCGAAACCCCTGAACGTTGAGAACATGACAAATCAGAACACAAACAGAAGAACATTTCATTGTATATTACAACAATGCATCAGATTACAAGAATATACAGAGTATAAATGAATAAATATTACACAGAAATATCTGAGATTTAAATTACATTTAAATACATAGCAGCGGAAAAATAATATAAAGCACAACTGAAGGTGACATACGGATACAGAGCTTTCCGGATATCATTCCAGCTGTAAACCAGGATCCTGTGAATATAAATCTGCAAAACCAAAACTACTAGCTGCCCGTGCGGAAAATAGGGGCACCCAGAGTTTAGGTTAAAACAATAAACTCCAGGTCAGTCATGTGACTGGTGTGAGAACTAAAACAGTTATTTAAAACTTTACTTTAAAAGAGAGTAATTCAGGGGACCACGCCGTATAACACGGAACGGGTTTCCTCCCAAGAATACCAGTGCATAGAATAAACAACGCAATGCTTTTTCGAAAAATGAAACTATTATAAGACCCAGGTCCTATCATACAATGCAACGCAAGCCGGGGGATAGGGTTTTCCCTTATAATAGCCAAACATGCTTGGTACGTTTTAAACAAATCATTTGATACTATAATAAGTGTATAGTGTCAAAACAATTTCAATCATAAATATAAATCATAGACGGCATAGTATCCCATGCTACTATGTCGCCATACTAGGCTCTACAAATAAAGCCGAAATACACGTATTGGAAATTGGATTCCGTCATGAGTCGAGGCAAGGGGCAAGCTCCTCTCCGCGTTCGAGACACTCTAGCAAATGTCCCCGGGATTACGCACACTGGGTAACCCCTGGATCTTCAGGGCCGGTCCTCACTTACGTTAGAGGATTAATTATGCCTGAACACACGTTTCCCGGTCCTTACAGACCTATAATCGAGGCGCCTCATCCAACAACCACAAAGGTGAAAAGTATATATATGTCAGGGCTGGTAAGTCACTGACACCACCAAAGCTAGAAAGAAACGTGCGCTCTCCCTGCAGTCCGTATCCCGTTTTTAACTCATACCGAGGTGTGAGGCTCGCGAATACACGCTATACACAAAGCTACGCCACAAGGGCCGTGCTTTGATCATCAACTACAAGACTTTGCTTTTCAACAGAAGCCTTGATCCATGCAACTCAGCATGCCACACAGGCAATTCATGCCATGCGATTGATATCTATCGATATATAACCTCTAAGCTCGTACGTCTCAGAGAAGGGCGTTAAGCAAGAGAATAAATTCTCCGCCGCCAAACAGATATATATTTAATAGAAATCAATCAACACAGAATAAAATCCAATGTCAGACACACAATCCATTTACAAGTCCGTTCTGGGTCTGAACGAAACCGGAGGCACTTTCCTCGCATATCCATCCATCTCCAAGTACGTCTGGACGACCACCAACTATTTCCATCCTCTTGGGTGTACTGCCCAATCAGGATCGTCAGTAATTACCCAAACGATGTGAAGACTTCCGGTCTTCGACCACCGTCTTCATCTTCGACTTATCGTCGAATCGGTTATTCAGAATGGGTATAAACCCGGACTTTCCGAACAACCCGCGTATATTAAAACAAATGTTACACAAACACAACATACGCCTCATTCCAATTCATTAGTCACTAACCGCAAATTAGCAAGAGAACAATTTCCCAAACATTAACCCCGAAGGCCGAAACCAACATCAGATCAATACCCAGGAAACCATTCTTCTTAGCCAACCTACAGCTAGTTTCTAAATTTCACATTCTTAGGGAAATGTTCCCATTAATTTTATCCAAGATAAATTCTTTAAAATTTATCCTGGATCTTCCTTTGGATGTCATTTAAAACCAAATTATGGTTTTTCCAACTAGTCGAGATTAGCGAACCGTAACGAAGTAATTATTTATTTATTTCCCAATCCCAACCTATTCATCCCATGAAGCAAAACTGGTAATACTCCATATCTAACACCACGGTGTTATCGGTAAAATTAATTACCATTTCACGTTCAAATCTAATTAAAGATTTAACTATCGCTTTGGAGCAAAACTGGTGATACTCCATTCTACGGCACGGACTTATGTCTGACCCCGTTGTTTTTATCTTTTTCCCAACCCTCAGGTTCTCAGAGTGGGCCCAGCGCGAGTGGGCTTTGATCAGGCTGCTTTTATTACTCTCTTGGAGCTTGGACCCTAGATGTAGAGCTCAGCTTACCCTTATCTTTTATGGCTATCAGTTCATGTATTGGGATTATGTATTTTTATTTAGCAGGATGGATATTTGTACTTGACTTCTATTATGGTTTTTGTGATGTAACCAGACATGTTTTATTTTCCGCTGCAATTGAAATGATGTTTTAAATTTTCAAGTATTACTTACATCTGTCTTGCTGTAATTACTCTGTTCTATATTCACTTAAGATACTCCACCGATGTTATGGCATTCCCTTAGAGAGTGACCATAGCGGGCGTGGGGTGTTACAGTTTTGAACTAGAATAATAATTTATTTATTTTTTTAAAATAAATAAATTGGATTTGAAATGGTTTTGAAAATAACCAGAATTTCCAATAATTGCATTGGAATGGATTTGAATCGAAATTGTCTTCGGAATATTTCGATGTTGGATTTCGTGATTATACAGATATTGTTATGGAAATTTGAAAGATATATATATCGTTATTTCCAATACGATATTTGTTGATCGTAGAATTTGATATTGAATATAAGCCGATATATTTTCTGTTCAGAGCCTTGTATTTAATATCAAATGTGATTTGGGTTTGTAGTGAACGATGTGTTCATTAACACTGTTCTTATGCCCAGTTGAGAAAAAGATTAAATCTTTTTATTTAGATTTAAATGAAGTGTACCAATTAAATAATCTTTAATTGGAATTGAATTGGTATTGATTTTTGGGTTTATCATGAACAGTGTTTTAAATAACACTTGTTCTTTAACCCGATAATCAATGAAATGTGATTTTGGGTTGTCGTGAACGGTATCTTCAATAATACTGTTCTTAGACCCAAAGGAGTTAAGAAAATCAGAAACTAACTGGAGATTAGTTAAGTGAATTGTTTCTGGGGTATTGATCTGATGTTGGTTTCGGCCTTCAGGGTTAATACTTAGGAAATTGCTCACTTGCTAATTTATGGTTAGGGACTGATTGAAATGGAATGTGATTTTGGGTTTATCGTGAACCGTGTTTTAAATGACACTGATTCTTTAACCCAAGTAAAGATTAAAACTAAGTGGAGTTTTAATGGATCTTTAATTAGATTGAAAAAAAAAGATCGAGAATGGAGTATCACCAGTTCTGCTCCTGGCGATAGTTAAATCTTTAATTAGATTTGAACGTGAAATGGTAATTGAAGTTACCGATAACACCATGGTGTTAGATATGAAGTATTACCAGTTTTACTTCATGGGATGAATAGGTTGGGATTGGGAAATAAAATAAATGATCACTTCGGTGTGGTTCGCAAATCCCGACTAGTTTGAATTGATATTCAAAAGTAGATTAAAGAATAAATTTAAAGGATTTATCTTTGATAAAATTAATGGGAACCTTTCCCTAAGAATGTGAAATTTAGAAACTAACTGTCGATTAGCTAAGCAGAATGGTTTTCTGGATATTGATCTGATGTTGGTTTCGGCCTTCGGGGTTAATATTTGGGGAATTATTCTCTTGTTAATTTACGGTTAGTGACTGATGAATTGGAATGAGGCATATGTTGTGTTTGTGTAACACTTGTTTATTATATACACGAGTTATTCGGAAAGACCGGGTTTATCCCATTCTGAATAACTGATACGACGATAAGTCGAAGATGAAGACGGTGATCGAAGACCGGAGGTCTTCACGTCATTTGGATAATTACTGATGATCTTGATTGGGTCGTACACCCAAGAGGAGGGAATCAGTCGGTGATCGTCCAAACGTACTTGGAGATCGATGTATATGCGGGGTACTAGGTGCCTCCGGTTTCGTTCAGATCCAGAACGAACTTGTAAATGGACTGTGTGTCTGACATTGGATTTTAGTCTGTGTGATTGATTTCTATTAAATATATATCTGTTTGGTGGCGGAGAATTTATTCTCTTGCTTAACGCCCTTCTCTGAGACGTACGAGCTCAGGGGTAATATATTGATGGATATCAAACGCATGGAGTGAATTGCCTGTGTGGCATGCTAAAATGCAAATGATCAAGGCTTTTGTTGAAAAGAAAAGTCTTGTGGTTGATGATCAAAGCACGGCCTTTGTGGCGTAGCTTTGTATAGAGTTGATTCGCGAGCCTCACACCCCGGTTGTGAACTAGAAACGGGAGAAGGACCTCAGGGAGGACATGCGTTTCTTTCTAGCTAGAAGTGGCGTCAGTGGTTTTACACGCCCTGACGAGTTTGACTTATGTGGTTGTTGCTGTTGCGAGGCGCCTCGGATATATCGGTGACTATGTGAAGCCGATGGAGTCATTCTTGGCTCATTTACGCCCCAAAGGGCGGGGAAACACAGTGTTCAGGCATATTAATCCACATCGGTGGACCGGCCCTGACGATCCAAAGGCTTGACTGAGTATTTGCCTGAGGCTCGGGCTAGACAGTCTCGAATCGGTAGAGGACGATCCCTAGCCTCAGTTCGCAGATGGAAATCCAATTTTCAAATACGTGATTTTGCGGTTTTAATTGTAGAACTAGTATGGCGACATGATATATGGTACCCATGCCGCATATGATTGATATTTATGATTGTATATAAAATCAGAAACTAACTGGAAATGAGCTAAGATGTGTGGTTTCCTGGGTATTGGTCTGATGTTGGTTTCGGCCTTCGGGGTTAATACTTAGGGAATCGTTCTCTTACTAATTTGCGGTTGGAGTCTGATTAAGACTAAAAAGATAAAATTTCACGTATCAAGCATTCTTTGGCTGTTATAAGGTAAAACCCTATCCTCCGGCTTGCGTTGCATTGTGTGATGGGACCTGGGTCTTATAACAGCTTCATTTTTCTTTATTTAGCATTGCGCTGTTTGTTTTTATGCACTGGTGTTCTTGGGAGGAAATCCGTTCCGTGTTATACGGCGTGGTCCCTTGATTTACCGAACTTTAAAATAAAGATTAATAATTGTTTTAGTTCTCACACCAGTCCCATGACTGAACTGGAGTTTATTGTTTTAACCTAAACTCTGGGTGCCCTTATTTTGACACGGGAAGCTAGTAGTTTTGGTTTTGCAGATTTATATTCACAGGAACCTAGTTTACAGCTGGAACGATACCTGGAAAGCTTTGTATCCGCATATCTCCTTCAGTTGTGTATTGTATTATTTTCCGCTGCTATGTAATGTATTGTAATCTCTGATATTTTATAATGTGTAATATTCATTTATACTCTGTATATTCTTGTATTCTGATGGAATTGTTGTAATATACAATGAAATGTTCTTCTGTATGCGTTCTAATTTGTCGTGTTCTCAAAACAATCAGGCGTTTCGAACGGTCTGGGTCGGTTTAGCGACTGATTCGGATCGAGCGAAATTCCCGGTCGTTACACAATGTAATAATCTTACAAAGATGTTGTTTTTAAATAAAATGACCTTAATGACATTATGTACCAAAAATGACATTTTATTCTACTCAAACATTTTAGACAAAAATGTTTTTATTCTAATCAAACATGTCATACGAACATGTTATTTTATTCTCTAAGGCAACCTTTTATACTAGAGTAACATTTTAAATATAATTGTTATTTTATTATATTATCATAACATACTTCTAACAAAAAGGTTATTTTTATATTCATAGCCTGTTTCTAACAAAGAATGTTATTTTTAATCTAATTATCATTTCTAACAAAGAATGCTATTTTTAATCTAATGACAAATTTCATTCCAATGTAACATCTTTAATCTTCTATTCTAATGACATTTTAAATAAATGACATTATAATATTTTAACATGAATGACAAATTCATCTCAACATAAATGACAAATTCATTTTGCAATAAATGACAAATTCATTTGGATATAAATGACAAATTCGTTTTAACATAAATGACAAATTCATTTTGACATAAATGACAAATTCAATTTGACATAAATGACAAATTCATTTTTCATAATATATTCCTAATAAAAGTGACATGTTTGTCCTAATTAAACATTTTTGACTAAAATGATATTGTCTAACTAAAATGATACGTTTGACATAACATGATATATTCTAAAAAAATGATGCTTTTAATTAAAATAACATATTCTCTAACAAAAATGATGTTTAATTAACATGACATATTCTCTAATAAAGATGATGTTTTAATTAATATGAATATCTTCTAACAAAGATGATGTTTTAATTAATATGAATATCTTCCATACACAATAAAAATATAATTTTTATTATCAACATACTTTTATTACTAACATGAATATTTTAATATATACCATAAAAAAATTGATTTTTATTGTAAGCAAAATCTAGATCTACACAATTCAATCCAATGAATTTATTCCAACCAAAAACAACCAGATTTGATCTCATACATCACACACATGAAATTTAATAGCGAATAAATAATGATTTGCAAAGCCTAACATTTTATTTTAATTATTAATTTAAAATAAGAAATCTCACATCGATTGATTTTCAGAAATCGTCCGTGTTCAGATTTGGTTGAATTTTCAAATTCCTCCCTTTCAGCTCTAATCGATTCCATGTTGTAGAGCTCGGCAAGACGATTCCAATGCAATTTGGTTTGTGAATTTCTATTTCTGTTTGACAAAGATACGATAATTTAAATACTTAATACATTAATCAAATAATTAATCACTTTAAAATAATTAATCCATAATTAATCACTTTCTTCCTCGTTCCTCTTTACTGGAAATAGCCGAACCCAATGTCGCGCCTTTACTCCTTCCATCACATGCAAACTGAGGCACTGAACCTCGATCAGACTTCACCACCTCGACCGCCTTGCCAATATCCTCCTGCGCCCCTGGTATGGTGCAACTCGCACCAATCTCAACTCCACATGGCGGCCCCGAACCCCCCACGTTTGGGTGCAGGAATCTCACAACTTGCTTAATGAAAATCGATCACTACCGAACGGATTGAAGCTCTCTGAATGCTCTTTAATTTGGTATATGAAAATTTGAATTTTTTTGTGTGGATTAGAAGAACAAGGTGAAAGAAATTCGGAGCTTTTCTGCTGTCCATGGTTGAGAAGGCGGCGGCTACATCATTTAGGGGATTAGGGTTATGCAAAAAGAATGTGTTTTTATAATATTTTAATGTAAATTTTACAATTAAATCCATACATCTTAGGATGTTCCTAGGCAAATACCCCCATTCCGGACGCAATAGGCTAGGTCCCGTCAGCCCAAACGAAAGTTTTCAACGTGTTTTATTTAATATTTAAATAATTTATTTAAATAATTCAATCTTACATTCAAAATCACCGGGGCCACATACAAACTCTAAAAATTCCAGAAAATTTATTTCTAGCTATGTTTTGACGATACGGTTCTAACAAGACTAATTTCGTCGAATTCTGAGACAGTTTGAAAAATGGCCATTTTCAAGTCGATTAAATTTGACTGAAACTGACAAAACACATTTTCCTTTGTCACGCTCACATATTAATTCAAAAAATTATGAAAATTGAAACCTAGCATTAAATTGACATTCCGGTTCCAACAAAATTGGTTTCGTCGAAAACGGGGGTCGTTTGAAAAATGGCTATTTTTAATATTAAAATATATATATAAATTCTACAGCGACTATTCTGAAATTTAAACTGGACATAACTTTTGATTTCCGCTATGAAATTTCGATTTTTCGGATTCGTTGGAAAGATATTTTTAAATAGATTCTAATATTTTTGGTTTCACTAAAATTCGTTAAATTTTGAATTCAGTACATTCGGTCAAACTTCAAGTTTGACTTTTCAAACTACCGCGCAATTTCTAACTCCTTTTATAATTAAAATAAAATATATTCATTCTAACTTCGATATAAATAAATTTTTTAACCGTTATTACTTCAAATAAATTATTTTTACTATTAAAATTTCTAAAATAAAAATTTTAAATTGGTTCAGAGTTTGCGGGTTGTTACAATCTCCCCCACTTAAAATCTTTTCGTCCTCGAAAAGTGACGATGCTAAAAGTCATTTAATTAACCAATTCAACCTTTAATTTTAATCAATTTTCAGTTTAGTTCAATATTAAATTTGATTTAGTTAAATTTGTCATTCTTTTATGTATTGGTTAAATTAATTATCATTCCAATATTTTAATTAGTAAAACTAATTATCAAACATCACAACCAGCAATCAATTAGGTGATTAACTTTTCGAATATATATAACTTTTATATATAGTCAAAAATCATATTTTTAGTGCAAATCACAGCAATAGACCCTATCTAGTTTTGGTTCTCACACCAGTCAATGGAAACATATAGATATACCACTTTCGAAACTCGAACATAAATTCTGATGATGTTTCGAACCACCATCAGAACATCTTCGGGCTACTAAAGTGTGATTCTATATCTATCTAGTATATTTGAGGCTTCGAATACATGCTAGCTAGGCGTATATGCAAAATCTTTATATACTCGAATGTCCAATATAAAATAAGATAATATATTCAAATACGTATAATAAGATTTTAAATTTCCAAAACTAAATTTGTTTTCATTTTTAATTTAAAAATTAATACTCTTCACACTCGTCCTAGGATACTACTGATCCCATCTCTAACGAGTTATTCTTATTGGATATTACTAATCCAATCTCTGATGAGTCTTTTTTTCAATTATAACGAGTTGTACCCCAAAGATTTGAGCTAACCAGAGCTCTGATACCAACTGTAACGACCCGGATTTTACCCGAATACGTTAACTTTGGAAATACAGCACATCTGAACAAATAACAACAAACTTTGTTAAACATTATAATAATGTTACATCAGAGTACAGAACATATCAGAGTACATTGAATATAATAATACAGCGGAAGGTTAAATTACAATAAATGTAATACATTGCAGCGGATCAAATATACTAATCACATCGGAAGGCTATCATGCTCTGGACACAGCTCTAAGCTTCGATCCAGAATCCTGCTCAATATATCTGGAAATTAAGCTACTCGACTGCCCGAGTGGAAAAGAGGGCACCCAAGTTTGCAAAGTGAAACAAACTACGGGTCAGTCATGGGACTGGTGTGAGAAATCTTTGTTTAACTTAACTAATAAGGAGGCTAATCATAGGACCACGCCGCTATCGCGGAATGGGTTTACTCCATTGGATTGCCAGTGCATAAATAAAGTAAATCGTTAAAAACAACGCAATGCTTTTTAGACAAATGAAACCATTATAAGACTTAGGTCCCATCACACAATGCAACGCAAGCCGGAGGATAGAGTTTTACCTTATAATGGTCAAAAATGCTTGATACGATAAAAACGGATTTGATATTATTACTAGTATATATATGTTTTAAAAATATTTCAATCATAATGTATTAATCATAGACGGCATAGTACCCCATCCTACTATGTCGCCATATATAGGTATACAATCAAAACCGCAGAATGTCGTATTGGAGGTTGGATTTCCATCAAGAGTCAAGGCCAGGAACGATCTCCTGACTGATTCGAGACACTCTAGCAATGTCTCAGGATTCGGACGCCGGCGAACCCTTGGATCCTACAGGGCCGGTCCCCAAATAGTGCAATGGATTGGATTAGTTATGCCTGAACACACGCTTCCCGATCCAATTGGACCTATAAATTGGCCATTGCGGCCAATAAAAATCCGAGGCACCTCAAAATCCATCAACCACATAAGTAAAATGTCGGGCCGTGATAAACCCAAACACCACTCCTAGCTAGAAAGAAATGTGTGCACTCCCTGCGTTCCCTTGCTCCGTTTTTGACTCATACCGGGATGTGAGGCTCGCTAGGTAACGAAATACACAAAGCTATGCCTAAATAGGCTATGCTTTGATCATCATCCATAAGGCTCTTCTTTCCAACAAAATCCTCGATCAATTGCATCTTGGCATGCCACATTGACAGTCCATACCATGCGATTGATAACTACTAATATATAACCTATGAGCTCGTGCGTCTCAGAGAAGGGTGTTAAGCAAGAGAATAAATTCTCTGCCGCCAACAGATATATATTAACCGTTCTGGGTCTGAACGAAACCGGAGTCACCTAGGTGCCTGCGTATCCGGACGATCAACAAATACGTCCGGACAAACTACCACTTTAACCCTTTACTGGGGCATCAGTAGTCGTCCATTCGATGTGAAGATCGTCGGTCTTCATCCACCGTCTTCAATGTCTTCGACTTTTAATCGTCGTAGTAATTATTCAGAATGGGTTAAACCCGGTCTTTCCAAATAACTCGCGTAATTTTATAATTAAAAATCAAGTGTTATAAGGATACATCTAACGCCTCTTTCCAATTTAGAATATTCTTTTAAAATATAATATTCATATTATTAGGGAAAGGTTCCCATTAATTTTATCAAAGATAAATCCTTCAAATTTATTCTTAAATCTTATTTTCAAAGATTTATAAATATTCCAATTCAGTTTTAATATCAAAAATCACTACTTCACAATTATTCCAATTTAAGAAATAAATCTTATTTTTAACTGCATTAAAGAATCAATGTCATTTGAAAACATTGTTCACGGTAAACCCAAAAATCATTTTCCAATAAATAAATATAAATTGAAATACCAATAATCTTAGTTGAAAGATCTATTCTTTATTTAAAAGAAATTCTTTGTTAAAAAATATTCTTTATATAAGAGATATTCTGAATCGGAAAGCGACTCAATCATTTACGATATAACTTTGGTCATATGGATTTCATACATCGTATGTAAATGACAACAGTTGATAAATAATCATCAAAACATCCATTCAACATCCAAAGTGAAGTTTTCAACTGTGTGAGTATTAAAATGAAATAATAACGCTCATCGCAGCCTGTCAATCTATCGATTGACATACCAATAAATATTGGGACTAGCGTATATCATTATCGTCCCAATACCCGTGTGTGGTTTTCAGCCAACAACAGTACATATAAATAAATCATTGGTTAATGAATTTAACAAATTTTAATACTACCAACATGTTGATAATGATGGACAAAACATGATATTTTATTCCTAATGTCGAGATAAAATATATTTTACTCGCATAATTTCCTTATACATTTCTAATATTTAATAGAATGTAATTTATTTATATGACATTATTGTGGATGACAAATAAAAGATAATTTTCATTGCTCTTTACCTGTAAGTAATTATTCTTAATTTTTAACACATAAAAGAAATAATCTCATTTGTACAAGTTTTCCAATGTATAACATAACACCTAAAAATGTTTATTTAAATTGCATACAAAGTCTAATGTACGTATTAACAAATGATGATGTCACTTAAACACACTTATACATTCTAATGTATATTTTGACCAATAATATGATTCTTATAATTGGATATAAGCTCCAGTGTACGTTTGCAAAATAAATAAAAAAATTATATTCGCATATAAATTCTATTTTTTTTGTTATGCAAATAAAAATGATTATTTTATTTCAACTAATGTAAATTGACAAAAGTATATATTTTGACAAAAATTATGGTTTGCTCTAACTAACCTATTATGACTAAAATGCATATTTTGACTTAACTACTCTATTTCAACAAAACAACAAAGATGATGGCTTTGTTTTTGTTGACAAATCTAATTCAACAAACAAATATAAGTGATGAGTTTGATTTTGTTGACAAAATGATAATGTTTTGTTTTAACCATTACAGTTTGACAAAAGTGACAAAATGTATTTCAACTATTGTAAATTGATAATGGTGAATGTTTCTGCTTCATTCTTTTAAGTAACACAAAAATGAATAATTTGCCTCATCACTCTAAAATGACAAAAGTGGATACATTTGTTTTAACCTTTTTAAATGACAAAATTAAATAATTTTTGTCTCATTCTATTTAAACGATAAAAATGTATCTTTTTGTATTGCAACAAAAGGACAAATAAACCTTATCTATTTATTTACCCTTTTTATTGAAGCTAAGATGACACTAAAAAATATATCTTCTAATCTTTTTATTATAACCTATGATGAAAATAATAACATTTTATTAAATTTAACAAAATTACAACAAAGATGAATTCATTTTATCAGAATCTTTTTATTTACTCTAGTTTAAAGTAAAAATGCTATTTTTAATCCTATTCTTTTATTTATATCTAAAATGTAATAAAAGTGTAACTTCTTAAACTGTGCTTTTTATTTGCATCTAAAATGCAAATAAAAGGTAGTATTTTAATTTATGATTTATTTGCATCAAAGAATGCAAATAAAAATACAACTTTTAACTTCATGTTTTGTTTGCATCGAAGAATGCAAATAAAATGCAACTTCTAATTCAATATTTTATTTGCATCAAGGAACGCAAATAAATATGCAACTTTTAATTCAATATTTTATTTCTTTTATATCAATTCTTCTCATTATAACTAACTTGACAATAAAAATGTTATTTTAAAACTATTCTTCCTAATGAAAAACATATTACATAAAGAGGTAATCTTTTAATCCTACTCTTTTTAATGAAAGCATATTACATAAAAAGTAATCCATTAAATTCCAATCTTTTGATTAGAACAGATTATCCATAAAAATGTAATCTTCAATGTTTGTTCTTTTATTGAATCTAACTACATTAAAAATATAATCTTTTACTTCTACCCTTTTTATTGTGACAAATTTACAATAAAAATATAATCTTTTATTTCACTGACATGTTTTGCCAAAAATGTTATTTTTATTTCAATTTACATGTTTTGACAAAAATTGACATTTTTATATAATCCCTTTTAATATAATAATCTTAACAAAATGAAATATTGATGCCAATGTAATAATCTTACAAAGTTGACATTTTTAAATAAAATGACCTTAATGACATTATGTACCAAAAATGACTTTTTATTCTATTCAAACATTTTAGACAAAAATGTTATTTTATTCTAATCAAACATTTCATACGAAAATGTTATTTTATTCTCTCAAGCAACCTTTTATACTAGAGTATCATTTTAAATATAATTGTTATTTTATTATATTATCATAACATACTTCTAACAAAAAGGTTATTTTTATATTCATAGTCTGTTTCTAACAAAGAATGTTATTTTTAATCTAATTATCATTTCTAACAAAGAATGCTATTTTTAATCTAATGACAAATTTCATTCTAATGTAACATCTTTAATCTTCTATTCTAATGACATTTTAAATAAATGACATTATAATATTTTAACATGAATGACAAATTCATCTCAACATAAATGACAAATTCATTTTGCAATAAATGATGAATTCATTTGGACATAAATGACAAATTCATTTTAACATAAATGACAAATTCATTTTGACGTAAATGCCAAATTCAATTTGACATAAATGACAAATTCATTTTTCATAACATATTCCTAATAAAAGTGGCATGTTTGTCCTAATTAAACATTTTTGACTAAAATGATATTTTCTAACTAAAACGATACGTTTAACATAACATGATATATTCTAAAAAAATGATGTTTTTAATTGAAATGACATATTCTCTAACAAAAATGATGTTCAATTAACATGATATATTCTCTAACAAAGATGATGTTTTAATTAATATGAATATCTTCTAACAAAGATGATGTTTTAATTAATATGAATATCTTCCAAACACAATAAAAATATAATTTTTATTATCAACATATTTTTATTACTAACATGAATATTTTAATATATACCATAAAAAAATTGATTTTTATTGTAAGCAAAATCTAGATCTACACAATTCAATCTAATGAATTTATTCCAACCAAAAACAACCAGATTTGTTCTCATACATCACACACATGAAATTTAATAGCGAATAATTAATGATTTAGAAAGCCTAACAATTTATTTTAATTATTAATTTTAAAATAAGAAATCTCACATCGATCGGTTTTTAGAAATCGTTCGTGTTCAGATTTGGTTGAATTTCCAAAGTCGTCCCTTTCAGCTCTAATCGATTCCATGTTGTAGGGCTCGGTAAGTCGATTCCAACGCAATTTGGTTTGCGAATTTCTGTTTCCGTTTGATAAAGATACGATAATTTAAATACTTAATACATTAATCAAATAATTAATCACTTTAAAATAATTAATCCATACTTAATCACTTTCTTCCTCGTTCCACTTTATTGGAAATAGCCGAACCCAATGTCGCGCCTTTACTCCTCCCATCGCACGCAAACTGAGGCGCTGAACCTCGATCAAACGACACCACCTCAACCGCCTTGCCAATATCCTCCTGCGCCCCTGGTATGGTGCAACTCGCACCAATCTCGGCTCCACACGGCGGCCCCAAACCCCCCACGTTTGTGTGCAGGAATCTCACAACTTTACCGCACGGATTGAAGCTCTCTGAATGCTCTTTAATTTGGTATATGAAAATTTGAACTTTGTTGTATGGATTAGAAGAACAAGGTGAAAGAAATTTGGAGCTTTTCTGCCGTCCATGGTTGAGAAGGCGGCGGCTACATCATTTAGGGGATTAGGGTTATGCAAAAAAATGTGTTTTTATAATATTTTAATGTAAATTTTACAATTAAATCTATACATCTTAAACCAATCTGATTTCAGCCTAATGAAGGATGTTCCCATGCAAATACCCCCGTTCCGGACGCAATGGGCTAGGTCCCGTCAGCCCAAATGAAAGTTTCAACGTGTTTTATTTAATTTAATATTTAAATAATTTATTTAATTAATTCAATCTTACATTTAAATTCACCGGGGCCACATACGATGTAACACCCCACCTCCGCCAGTACCACTCTTGCAAGGGCACTGACTTTGGAGGGGCGTTTGAATCAGGTAAACATGCATAATGATATATCAAGGCAGAACAAGAACACATGTATATATGTAAACAGAGTAAATAACATAGATAAAACAGCGGAAGATTTCAAACCATTTCAAAACAAGTCTGGTACAACATAATGTCAACTTTCCAAATACACAAGTCTAGATAAAAACAACATTACTGAAAAACTGAAATACATAAGTACTATCCCCAAAATAAGTGATAACCATAGCTAGCTTCATGTCAAGACCGTACATGAGCTAGAATCCCACAAGCAAGCGATCAGAAATCCAAGCTAAGCTCCAATATTCCCTCCCTGAGAACCTGGGGGGAAACGGAAGAAAAGAGGCGAAAGAAAACAGGTCAGTCAAAAAGACTGAGTAAGCCCTACTACAATCAATGTAAACTGATAAAGTTAACTGGCATGAGAAGCAGGGATGATCATAAGGATAACAACATACTAGCATGATGATTAACTAACAAGGTAGATAAAGGTGTCATCGCATAATCAGGTTTAAGGTTTTGCACCACAGGTGTACTAGCAAACTAACATGACTTGAATAAACAAGTATTGATCCCTTGGCCCAAGCTTTGGCCCAATAACATGAAGTGACCCTAATACGCGGTCCAACCAAACGGTCTAGTCGATCGGCTCCCTATAAGCCTAACTCGTCACGTGTTGGTGTCAATACGGCCCAAACATTATTATAGTCAGACTGTGCCGGGTCCACCCTTCGGGTGTATCAAGCCCTAGGGTGTAAACCCCTGGACACCATAAACATAAGTGCATAGTCTCGATCTACTGGTACCCGTGCATGTTTTCTCCGGCTACGGACTATGTGCACGACCATAGTCCGCCCAGAACTACATCGGCGTACCACTCTGCCGTCGGTTTTGGTCACTTACCTCAAGTCCAGTAATCGTGCTCCCTCCCTAGCCTAGTCCATAGGGTCTTAGTGATACAAACTTGGGATTACTGCTGGAGTGGACCCCCATTGCTAGGATTTTCTAGTGGGTTAAGTACGGTTTAACCCTCTTGCTAATCATGGATTAACTTGGTTAAGTGTAATGATGAGTTCACGACTTAACCCTGATTAATCTACCAAGCCCAAATTGGTTAAGTACTAAGTGGACCATGACTTAACCCTAATCATGAGGCATTAATTAATTAACGTGCCTTAACCTCTCACATTAGACTCCGTTGCGGTTACTAGTTAAGCCGGTCGGTTCCGGGTAGCTTTATACCACAACTTGGTCTAACCTCGGGTTCAAGGTACAACATGACCAACTTCTCACATTGGGTCCTATTGTTTGTAGCAACTAGTTAAGCCGGTCGGTCCCGGGTAGGTTTACGCTACAAACTCAACCCAACCTCGAGTTGGTCACACTTATCTTTTCTAAGTGTCATGTCCATCATGTTTCCAAAACATATTACAAATTTTCAAGCAATTGGGTAGACCTAACTTAATAGGTAAGTTCCCAATGGGTAGACCTAACTTAATAGGTAAATTCCCATTCTTATGTTTTTATGTCTTTTAAGTTTACCCAACCCCAAACGCAATCCCATCGCTTACATATCGCAATAGGGCATAAAGGATAGAAAGAGGGAACTTGGCATAATCATGACATAAAGGTGTTGAAGCCACAAGTTTAACATGGTGGCATATGAAATGTACATATGTTCATATACTTGCATATTACATTTTTAGGCCTCAAAAGCATGCACAAAACCAAACTTAGCATATTGGTGATACATGGTGATAAATGACATGTAGAAATGGCCATAAGTTCGCATTTAGCCTCACATGCAAGTTATCATGAGAGATATGATAACTTACATGTTGGCAAAATGCAACCTTTAGCATAAAGCTTGAAGCTTTATGTTCATATACTCAAGATAAGCTTGCATAACATGATAACATGAACAAAATGATCAACCCAAACTTGCATAACATAACTTGCATAACATAACTTGCATATCATATGACAAACTTGCATATCAAACTTGCATAACATAACATGATAGATTTGCATAACACGACATAGCAAACTTGCATACATAACATATCAAACTTGCATAACATGACATAGCAAACTTGCATACATAACATGATAGACTTGCATAACACATCATAGTAAACTTGCATATCATAATGATCAAACACAACTTGCATCATTCATTAACTTTAGAGTTTAAATATGAAAGTAGAAAAGGGCTTACAATGCTTATGAAGACACAAAAATATGACAAAGCCCTTGTGCAATCAAATAAACCCAAAATGCAAGCTCCACTAGAAAAACCCTTAAGCCAAAATGATCAAAACTCTTGCTTTATGATGCAAATATAGAAACTTGACTTGAATGCATGCTAATGATGCTCATACAAGCTTGAAAACACTTGTATGCATTGAAAATCTCTCATAGAAATGACTTAGGAATTTTATGAAGAGAGTGGAGGCCATGAGAGGATTGATTTTGCCATAGTTTAGTTACTTGAATGAATAATGATGATTTAGGGTTAGGTTAGGGTCTTATTTATAGAGATTAGGATTAGTTCTAGCCTTAGGATTAAACCCTAGTTCCAATCTCAGCCCTCAAAACCGAATCTGGCCCCCAAACTCAACACAACTCCAAAATGGTGCACCAGGCAAAACTGCCCGGCTGAGCCAAGTCGACAGCCAAGTCGACAGGGCTGTCGACTTGGGTGCTCTGGCAGGAATTTTCCCGCCTGGCCCAATCTGACCCTAATTTCCCAAATTCAAACTTGAATTTGAAATCTGTTTTTACTTTGAATTTTTCTGAAAACTTCGTTGGTCCTTAATCGGGTCATACGGACTCCGATTTGTGAAAACTCGGACTCTATTTCGCGTATTTTTCCGAGACGAACGCGATGGCATAGCCCGTTTCCCTTAATTCAGATTTATAAATTAAATTCTGCCTCGATTTACGTTATAACAGGTTATTGAAAATACGGGTTGTTACATACGACCTCTAAAAATTCCAGAAAATTTATTTCTATCTATGTTTTGACGATACGGTTCTAACAAGACTAATTTCGTCGAATTCTGAGATAGTTTGAAAAATGGCCATTTTCAAGTCGATTAAATTTGACTGAAACTGACAAAGCACATTTTCCTTTGTCACGCTCACATATTAATTAGAAAAATTATGAAAATTGAAACCTAGCAATAATTTGACATTCCGGTTCCAACAAAGTGGTTTCATCGAAAACGGAGGTCGTTTGAAAAATGGCTATTTTTAATATTAATATATATATATATATATATATATATATTCTACAACGACTATTCTGAAATTTAAACTGGACATAACTTTTGATTCCCGCTATGAAATTTTTATTTTTCGGATTCGTTGGAAAGATATTTTTGAATAGATTCTAATGTTCTTGGTTTCACTAAAATTCGTTAAATTTTGAATTCGATACATTCAGTCAAAGTTTAAGTTTGACATTTCAAACTACCGCTCAATTTCTAACTCCTTTTATAATTAAAATAAAATATATTCGTTCTAACTTCGATTTAAATAAATTTTTTAACCGTTATTACTTCAAATAAATTATTTTTACTATTAAAATTTCTAAAATAAAAATTTTAAATTGGTTCAGAATTTGCGGGTTGTTACATATAACCTCTGAGCTCGTACGTCTCAGAGAAGGGCGTTAAGCAAGAGAATAAATTCTCCACCACCAAACAAATATATATTTAATAGAAATCAATCAACACAGAATAAAATCCAGTGTCAGACACACAATCCAT
The DNA here is from genome assembly GCA_030737875.1 of Allium sativum. Classification (NCBI taxonomy): domain Eukaryota; kingdom Viridiplantae; phylum Streptophyta; class Magnoliopsida; order Asparagales; family Amaryllidaceae; genus Allium; species Allium sativum. The sequence continues at coordinate 23,148 of JASFAX010003621.1, forward strand.
TTACAAGTCCTTTCTAGGTCTGAACGAAACCGGAGGCACCTTATTCCTCTCTCGTATGTCCAATACAGGAGAGAGGTCCTCGCTTGTCCGCCAATCTCCAAGTATGTCTGGACGATCACCACATATTACCTCGTCTTGGGTGTACATCCCAATCAAGACATCAGTAATCATACAAACGATGTGAAGACCTCCGGTCTTCAACCACCATCTTCATCGTCGACTTATCGTCGAATCAGATATTCAGAATGGGTATAAACCCGGCCTTTCCGAATAACTCGCGTATATAATAAACAAGTCTTATAAAAACACAACATATGCCTCATTCCAATTCTGAATATTCTTTTATTTAAATATTCGCATCATTGGGGATTTGTTCCCATTAATTTTATCAAAGATAAATTCTTTTAAATTTATTCTTTAATCTTCCTTTGGATATCATTTCAAACCAAATTAAGGTTTTCCAAACTAGTCGGGATTAGCGAACCACACCGAAGTAATCATTTATTTTATTTCCCAATCCCAACCTATTCATCCCATGGAGCAAAACTGGTATTACCCCATAACTAACACCACGGTGTTATCGATAAATTTAATTACCATTTCCCGTTCAAATCTAATTAAAGATATAACTATCGCTTGGAGCAAAACTGGTGATACTCCACTCTCGATCATTTCCCAAATTTGATAATTTAAATTAACAATTCCCATTTTTATCTAATTAAAGATTCATTAAAACTCCACTTGGTTTTAATCTTCCCAAAAATCAGTATTAATGATTATTTAACTTTGGAAACACAAACATGTCGCATCGACAATCTATACCGTACTATTGATTTCTGCCAATATATAACCTCTAAGCTCGTACGTCTCAGAGAAGGGTGTTAAGCAAAAGAATAAATTCTCCGCCACCAAACAGATATATTTAGCAGAGATCAACCATACAATTCAAAATACAATGACAGACATGTAATCCTGCCTTTAACTGGGTTAAAGAACTAATGTCATTTAAAACACAGTTCACGACAAACCCAAATCCCATTTGATATTAATTACAAGACTCTGAATAGAGAATATATCGGATTATATTCAATTTCAAATTCTGAAACAACAAATATCGCTTTGGAAATAACGATATGAAATATATCTTCCAAATTTCCATAACAGTATACGTATAATCTAGAATCCAACATCGAAATATTCCGATGATAATTTCGATTCAAATCCATTCCAATTCACATATTGGAAATTCTGGTTATTTTTAAAACTATTTCAAATCCAAATTATTTATTTTAAAAATATTGGATTTATAATTCTAGTTCATAACTGGTTCATTTCGATAAAAATATATTTTTATCTTTTTAAATATGGAATTTTTCATCCTAATTCTTTCCAAATCATTTATTTTGATTTTACATAAATTATTGATATTTTTAATAATTTTATCAAGGCCCAGCGACCTTTTCCAAATTTGATTTGGACATAATTCCAAGTCCAACCATTAGATTTCAAATTTCTAATATTCTTTGGAAAGCTCTTTTCGATACGAACCCAACGGTTCCCGTAATGTCCGTTCGAAGTCAATGGTCGAAATTTGCAAACTACCGCGGCGCGGCGCGTTCTATTCAGGCCATTATATATATATATATTATATTACACATTTTGTCGATTTCCTTTTAAAACATTTTTTATAAATTGTTCTAAATTCGTTTTCAAAACGATTTCAACTTCATATTCAATTTCAAATCAAAATCGAACATTTCATATCATCGATATATAAATGATAGTATTTTCAAAACATTAGATTTCGAAATCAATTCCTTTTCGATATTCATTATAAAAATGAATAAAATCAATATGAATATCGTTCACGTCAAAATGGCGTCAATCTAATCAACACGGCTTTATATATTTAAATATATTTGTGTCCATCCCAAATCGGACATCAAAAACAAATTTTGACCTTTTACTGAATATTATTTTAAAATATTCGTCATTTTAAAATAATCGTTATTTCAAAATATTTATCCTTTATGAACTGGAATCAGACACAGTCAATTACCATATAATTTGATTTATATGGATTTGATACACACGTGTATAAAAGAACAATAAAAAGCATTCAACCATCATCCAGAGTGTATTCTACACTGCATAAGAGTTAAATATAAAAAATCAACGCTTACAACAGCCTGTCAATCAATCGATCGACATACAACTAATTATTGGGATTAGTGTATGTCCAATATCATCCCAATACCCGTGTGGGGTTTCAATCAACAAATAATGAATTTTATTTGTGCAGTTGGGCGATGTGTAAAATTTATCGTCCCAATCAATATCAGTCAAATGTGTACATAAAAAAATCGTCCGATTTGTTTATAAATATTTATTTAAGTCATATACACGTTAAAAATTATATTTTTAACTATAATATATTTTATTTCAGCACAAGAATATTTTATTTATTCCTTCCACATCACACAATCAATTTTCACAACACAATCAAACAAACAAACAAGCCGTCCATGGTTTGTGGACGATGGGTGTCGGGTGATGCTAAGCACCATCTGCATCCTAGTATATATTTTAACTAGAAAATAGAATAAAAGTGAGAAGTTCTCACCTTTGGGATCCACTCCACCGTGCTTTAACGGACGATGGTTTGGATTCTATTCAAAATTCCAACGCAATCTTCTTCACGATGTTCATAGATAAAAATCACATTTTTATCGCTTCATTCCAATAAATAAAAATCATATTTTTATTTCTACTTCATATATTTTTACAATGCTTCTTTCTATATAAAATTTATATTTTTATATTTCTACTTCTTATATAAAGATCGAATTTTTATTTCGCTTCATACATAATAAAAATCGAATTTTTATCTTAATGATATCTATATAAAGATCACATCTTTATCCTAATGAAAACATTATAAAAATCGTATTTATACCTATAAAAATCACAATTTTATAATTCTTCCTACAAAATAAAAAATTATGTTTTTATCGCCATTCTACATATATAAAAATAGAATTTTTTTATCGCTACTTCACATATAAAAATCAAATTTTTATATAATAAAAAATCATATCTCTATCCAATAAAAAATTAGATCTTCTTCAAATAAAAATCTCGTCTTTACAAAGTTAAAAATATTATCTTTTTTAATTAAAAATCTAATCTTTCTGGTTTATAAATCTAATCAATAATCTTTTCAGATCAAATTCTATTTTATATTTTCAAAACAAATCTATTCATATATTTTCAAAACAAATCTATTCATATATTTTCAAAACAAATCTTTTCATATGTGAAAAACAATACAAATTCATGTTTGAAAAACAATGCAAATTCATATTTAAACAACAATGCAAATTCATACAAATTAAAAACTGAATTTTCTTTAACATGTATTTATATTGAATAAACCCTCACCTTCACTGTAAATTGTTTTTTTCCTAAACCGAACCACCTTCAACTTTATCTCTCCTCCGCTTCACGAGCTTCCAAGCACCGGAGCACCATCTGCGGTGGCCATCTGAGGCGCAGGCGTCTGTCCGAGGTTGCTGGTGTCGAATGGGTATCGATTCAGGGTGTTGCGGGATTTCAAGCGGTGGGAGTTTTTTGGGGGTTCGGTTTGGGAAGAGCAAGGAGGAGAGGGAGGTCGGAATCGGAGGAGGAGTGGGTTTCACCGGAGGGAAGGCGCGCGATGGCCTGCGTCAGCCAGAGATGGGGTAACGGCGGTGATAAAGGGGTTTTGGGAAAATGGACGGAGAGGGGGAGGAGGGTGAAACGCGAGGATGGGGGAGGAGCTAGGGGAAGGGGGTGCGGTGGCCCACCTGGGCGGCGGCGGCGCTGAATCGACGGGGTGGGGGGGAGGGGGTCTGGGAAACGACGGTTTTTTTTTAATTTCGTTAATTGATTTGAACGATAAGAAGTGAAGGGGGGTTCACTTAGAAGATAGAAGGGGAGGGGGTTATTTAATTAATTAATTTTATTTTCGAAAAGGTAACTTTTAAATTCGAACTCCAAACGAGACCCACCGCCTGTCGTCCCCAGCTAATTACCCCCATTTCGAACACAATGGGATATGTATCGTAAGCCAGTTCAACCGCTCCGATCAGTTTTCACTGAAATTAAAATATTAATCATTATATTGAATTTTAAACGTACGTTTCAATTTATCGAGGCCACTTACGGACTCTAAAAATTTCCAAAAAATATTTTCTAGCTATGTATTGACGATACGGTTCTAACAAAACTAATTTCGTCAAATTTGGAGACCGTTTGAAAAATGGTCAAAATTGACTAAAACTGCCAAAACACGTTTTACTTGGCCACGCTCACATATTAATCCCAAAAATTATGAATTTTGGAATCTAGGAATAACTTGACATTCCGGATTCAACAAAAGTGGTTTCGTAAAAAATGGAGGTCGTCTGCAAAATTTCCATTTTTAAGGGCTGTATTTTCCATAGCGACTATTCTGAATTTTCAACTGGTCATAACTTTGTATTCCCGCTATGAAATTTCAATTTTTTGGATTTGTTGGAAAGATATTCTCAATTATATTCTAATATTTTTTGTTTCGCTGAAATCCGGTTTATTTTGAATCTTGTACGTTCTTTGAAATTTGAAATGGAAATTTCAAACTACCGCGCCATTTCCAATTCCTTTATAATTAAAATATATATTTATATTCTAACGTCGATTCAAATAAATATATACGTTCTAATTCTATTCAAAATAAATTTCTCATCGTTATTATTTAAAACAATTCATTTTAAATACTCAAAATTCATTAAAATTGCCAAAATAAAAAATTTAAATTGGTTCGGATTTTCTGGGTTGTTACAATCTCCCCCACTTAAAATCTTTTCATCCTCGAAAAGGAATGGAGCTGAAAGTTGTTTTACAAACCAACTCAACTTCCATTATGGCTTAAGTTCTTCAACTTTTCAGTTTCTAAGAACTTTTCAAATTTTTCAAAAATTTGGCTAACACCCTAAATTTTTGAAAAATTTCGCCATAACCTCCCCTGTACGGGAGCACCGGGAAAATCCCGAAATCGCCATACAGGCCTCTCTAATCCAAAAAGAAAAAGAAACAGCTGAGAGGCTAGCCAATCGGCTCATAAAATCATCCAAAAACACCAAGAAATACAATAAACATGTACCTATTTGTCGAGCAAACAATTTTATTCTTCTGCTCTAGCCTCTTTGCAATGACCTATTCAATGGATACACATGTATATACATGCAATTCCAAACAATTTTCAATACAGTTCAATATTCAATACAATTTGGCTAAATTTACCTTTCTTTCATATGTTGGTTTAAATGAATAATCACATAACACAATCAACAATTAGCAATCAATTAGTTGATTAGCTTTTCAAACTCATACTTTAGATACATATATACAAAAAATCCATTTTTGGTGCCAAATCACAACAATAGACCCTATCTAGTTTTGATTCTCACACCAGTCAATCAGAAATATATAGGTATCACACTTTCGAAACTCGAACACAAATTCTGATGATGTAGCTACAATCATCAGAATCATCTCTGGGCAACTAGAGTGTGACTCTATATCTATCCAGTATATTAAAACTTCGAATACACACTATATGCAAAATCTTTATATATTGGATTGTCCAAATTCAATACAAATAAAATATTCAAATACGTATAAAATGGTTTAAATTTTCAAAACAAAATTCGTTTTCGTTTTTATTTTAAAAAGCACTACTCTTCACACTCGTTCTAGGATAATATTGATCCCATCTCTAACGAGTCATTCTCATTGGATATTACTAATCCAATCTCTGATGAATTCTTTCGTATGGTTATAACGTGTCTTGTTCTCGAGCTCTGTAAACCAAAGCTCTGACACCAAAATGAAATGACCCGAACCTCCCCGCGAAGGAAAGCCCAGATTGAGTTGAGAACAAGACGAATCAGAACACAAAAAGAAAATTTCATTGCTTATTACAACAATTCCATCTAAATACAAGAATATACAGAGTATGAATAAATATTACACATTTGATAAATATCAGAGATTACAATACATTACATAGAAGCGGAAAATAATACAAAACACAACTGAAAGAGATAAACGGATACAGAGCTTTCCGGATATCGTTCCAGCTGTAAACCAGGATCTTGTGAATATAATTCTGCAAAACTACTAGCTACCCGTGTGGAAAATAGGGGCACCCAGAGTTTAGGTTAAAACAATAAACTCCAAGTCAGTCATGTGACTGGTATGAGAACTAAAACAGTGATTTAAAACTTTACTTTAAAAGAGAGTAATTCAAGGGACCACGTCGTATGACACGAAACGGGTTTTCTACGAAGAATACTAGTGCATAGAATAAACAGCGCAATGATTTTTGGAAAAATGAAGCTATTATAAGACCCAGGTCCCATCACACAATGCAACGCAAGCCGAAGGATAGGGTTTTCCCTTATAATAGCCAAACATGCTTGGTACGTTTAAAACAAATCATTTGATACTATTATGAGTGTATAGTGTCCAAAAACAACTTCAAATATAAATGTATCAATCCTAGACGTCATGGGTACCGTATATCATGTCGCCATACTAGGCTCTACAGTCAAAACCGAAATATCATGTATTGGAAATTGGATTTCCATATATGAGTCGAGGCCAGGTGAAACACCCCATATCCGTTAAGGTCACTCACAAATGGAATGCCTTAATTTTGGTGGAGCATTATAGGTAAAAGACCCAGAAAATTTACAAGACAGAAATATAAGAAGCGGAAAACAGCATTTATTTCATATGTGGTTCATAACAAAAGCATTACAACAAACTGTCTCTAAGCAACTTCCAAATCATTACATCAAAATATATGTCTTGCTTAAAACATAAAGAAGCATAAAACATAAATAAAACTGCATACATCCCCAAGTCTAGTGTGTCCAAAGCCATAGCCAAAGATAATAGGTTCCAAGCTGTACATCACAGAGTCTTCAAGCTTGGAAAGATGAACGGTCCAAATTAAGCTGAGCTATTCCCTACCTGACTACCTAAGGGGGGGAACGGAAGAAAAGAAGACGAAAGAAAATTGGGTCAGACATAAGTCTAAGTAAGTCCAGTGACTTTTCAGTGTGTGAATAAGGAAAAGGTCATGATAGGAATAAACTGAAAATAGGACAGTACCAGAACAGCAAACTAACAAAAAACTATATAAGGCAGGATAAACCGAATATACACCGCACCCATGTCTAATTCTCTACACCTACTTATACTTGTCCAACTAGCACCACGTGTTCATGGTGAAATGATCCCCTTATATCGATCGACTCCTACTCGCATGCATTTATCACGTGTGTCATTCGGCCCCCGCTTGACTGTAGATACCCGTGCTGGTCCCACCACGGGGTGTATCAAATCCTATGGTGGCAACCTGACACGATTCAAGATGCACAGTGTATGACTACTGATGCCCAGTGCTTGCTTTTTCCACTCCGGAGTACGTGCATGCCCGTACTCTATTGGAACCTACACTGACGCACCACCCGCCGACGTTTTGACCGCTTACAATAGAGCCCAGTAATCGTGCCCCACCCTGCCTAGTTCAGGGTTCCATGATACATCTATGTGGGTTACTACTGAAATGGGTCCCCGTTACTAGGGTTTTCTAGTCAACATGTTAAATTAGTTAAGTGTACTAACCCCACCCATCAGTTTAGTTAGCATGTTGAATTGGTTAAGTGTTTCCTTAATTGACTTAACCCTACCAATCTTGACTTAGCTTTATTAAAGTACCAACCACTCACATTAGACAGGTATTATTGTGGTCATTGGATGTACCGGTCGGTTCCGGCCAGTTTTACACCACAACTCAGTCTAACCTCGGGTCCTTTTTGGGCTCAATGCACTAACCACCCACATTAGACAGGTATTGTTGTGGTCACTGGATGTGCCGGTCGGTTCCGGCAGATTTACACCACAACTCAGTCTAACCTAGGGTTAGGCATATTCGTCTTTTCTTAATTTACATATTTATCCTTTTATGCTTATATGTAAATTTGTCAACAATTAATTGTCATGGCCCGCTTTCCTTCTAAATCAAATTCATAATTTTTGGTATGTAAATTATACCATTTCAATGCCATATCATTTACATGGTTATGAGCCAAATATGTCAATTACATGTAGTTTCATGTTTTCCCCCAACGTTACCCCCATTGTACGTTCGCAAAGTTTCATAGAATGTTAGGCTCGACATTTTAGCCTAATTTATAAACTAAAAGGGGTAAAAGAGGAACTTGCAACATTCCAACATCGTGCAAAAATATGGATCTCACTACAGATGTGTCACATGAACTTGGCATAATATACTTTTAATTATGAACTTGCAAACTAGATCTATGCAACATGAATCATAAAATAATAGCTTTACATAGAACTACCAAAACTTGATTAGACATGTAGTGGTGAACTTGCATAGGGGTTGAATCATGCTAACATAGATCTAACAAAGAGGCATATGGATCTAAAATATAAAGTGTAGGTCTAAACATATAGGTTCACATAATCATTTTTTTAACCTATAAACTTGCATGTGTTCATAACATGATAGCATCACCTAACTTGCATAAACATGGAATAATTTCCAAATTGACATACAACATATAGATGTCATCACCAAATTATACAACATGACATGTCATTGCCCATTTAACATACAACACATGGGTTCATTGCCAAGCCTTTAACAATGGTAGTTTTATCATCAAACTACGTACAACATGATTGCAAATTTAACATGATAAACCACAATAGTTCATAGGCAAACATGATAGAATGGACATGAATAGACATGAATAAGCATCACATATAACTTGGTTCAAATTCTGTTTCACAATTCATTACAAATCATGTCTTTAATTTATTCACATCTGAAAGGTAACTACACTTACAACCAAAAAGGAATTCTTGAGTTCTGGGATCTGTATTCTGAAACTGAATTGCTCGCCTTTGATGTAGATCGTTGAATTCTCTTAGTTGAATTAGATTAGATTTGATTTGATTTTGATGTAGCTTCTATCTTGCCTTTGAGTTGAAAGAGATGACGGCTATTCTAGGTTCACCATTGACGGCATGGCGGCTCTTGGAATGAATTAGTGTGATTTTAGGTTGAGAGTTTGGTTGCTTATATAGAGTTTTAATTAATTTAGAGTTGTCATATTAACCCTAGAAACAATCAAGACCATCCAGTTAAGATAGGATAACACCTCAGCCCTAATGACTCAGCAATGACTCACTGTTCGGATCAGAACACTCCAGAAATCTATGCAGGTCTTTAGCCCGACATGGGCGCACTCGGCAGGTGCGCCAGTGCATTTTTGTACTGGCGCACTTGTGAAGTGCACTAGTGCATTCTGGTCGACTTCCGGTTTTCTGCCTAACTTCGTTCGTCCATATCTCCTTCATACGGTATCCGTTTTACGCAAACTCGGACTCTATCTCAAGCAGAATTCCAAGACGAACGCAATGGCATAACCCATTTCCCTTAATTTTTACATTTTAAATTAATTACTCTTTAAATTCATTAATATTAATATTTAAAATCATGAGGCGTTACATTCTCCCCTCCTTAAAGGATTTCGCCCCCGAAATCTCCAAGTTAAGGAGAATGTATATCCTAACATCCAATCATTCATCTACTCAACCATCAAACACAGGAATCCATTGCCCTTACATGATTTCTAATGTCGTATGAACATATGCAAAAAGTGTGTGTATATGTTCCCTATTTAATGCAAAATCAGGCGGTCTACTGATTCAGTTGACCTCCTTAATGCAAATCATGATAGTGCCATGCACCCATTATGTATGCGAAAGAATCCTAACGACACATATTATTTCTACATGTGTGCACAACCATTCATCTAAATGCAGCATCCATATGATAACACAACCATTATACATCCATAAATTTAGATATGCACACACATTTATATGCAATATGAAGGTGATTGAGCCGATCTAGTGCTAAAGTGTGTTTACATGCATCCACGAGCAACCACTTGCAACCGTCAATCATAACATGTTTCGAATACATGTTTACATCCATCGGTTTCTACCTAAGGATAAAGAATAGGACTGAGGAGATATACTTGAAAGATAGATTTAAGCATGAATAAACTTATGGAAAAAGAGATCACGGAGGTACCCTCAAAGAGAAAATGGTAGGCTGCGTGTATTTTCTTCTCAGTTTCCCAAGTCGCGTCTTCCTCAGCATCACTCCATTGAACTTTAGCAAGCTTGACTTCAAGGTTGCGTAACTTTTTGACTTCCGTACCCAAGATTCGAGTTGGAACTCTTCTCACAGTCGCTTCTCGTTCCACTTCTACTTCCTCTAGTATATTCGTCTCCACCACTTCCGCTGATTCATGAAAGTACTTTCGTAGTTGAGAAACATGAAAAACATTATGGACTCCAGCCAGTCTCTCGGGTAGCTCTACTCTGTAAGCCATCGTCCCAATCCTTTCAATGATAGGAAATGACCTACAAATCTTGGTGCTAGCTTTCCTACGGACCCAAAGCGAATGACATTCCTCAAAGGAGATACTTTAAGGAAAACCATGTCTCCAAACTTAAACTCAAGGTCGGTCCTTCTTTTTGTCTGCGTAGGACTTCTGTCTATCTTGTGTAGACTTCATCCGTCTTCTTATCAAGTCCACCTTTTCTGAGGTCTCTCTAATCATGTCCGGTCCAAGTACGAGTTTGTCTATAGACTCCTACCAACAAGTTGGTGATCGGCACGGTCTTCCATATAAAGCTTCGAAGGGTGCCATGCCTATGGTGGCTTGGTAGCTATTGTTGTAAGAGAATTAAACCAAAGGAAGATGATCCTCCCATGTACCTCCAAAGTCAAGAATGCATAGTCTCAAGAGGTCTTCTAATACTCTGTTCACTCTTACCGTCTGACCATCGGTTTAGGGGTGATAGGTCGTGCTTAAGCATAATTGTGTGCCTACAGCTTCTTGCAAACTCCTCCAAAACTCGCTCGTAAAGATAGGATCTCGGTCACTCACTATGCTGGAGGGTATCCCATGGAGTCGAAATATCTCTTTAAGATATATGGATGCTAGAAATGAGGCAGTCCTTCTACTCTTAACGGGTATGAAGTGAGCGCTTTTTGTGAGCCTGTCCACTATTACCCAAATACTGGTATTGCCTCTTCTTGACTAGGCAGCCCATCAATAAAGTCCATCGAGATGCTATCCCATTTCCACTGTGGGACCTCTAGAGGATGAAGAAAACCACCAGGCTTCTTCTGCTCCACCTTGACTTGTTGGCATATCATGCACTTAGAAACGAATTCAGCTACATCTCTCTTCATGCCATTCCAAAAGAAAAACCTATTGATGTCTTTGTGCATTTTGTCTCCACCGGGGTGTATGGTCAACTTGGAATGGTGTGCTTCTTCAAGAACTTTCTTCACCAAATCCCTTGCTTGTGGGACGCATAGTCTTCCATCCCGCCTCAACCAACCCTTATCATCGATGGAGTATCTATTAAGGTGACTAGTAGTCTCACCCCTACTCAGCTTATCTATCACATCAACTAGCTGAGGGTCTTCACGTTGTGCTGTCCCTATTGAGTCCAAAAGAGTAGGCCGCACCTCTAGCGATGCTAACAAACCAGTCACATGATCGACAGAGGGTCTAAAATCAAAGTTAGCTATGTACTCCAAGCTTTGCCTTTCTACAAAGAGAGGGACTAAGGTCAGCTTCTTTCTGCTTAAGGCGTCTGCTACTACATTGCCCTTGCCAGGAGTATAGGAAATCTCAAAATCATATGAGGTAAGAAACTCCATCCATCTTTGCTGCCTCAAGTTGAGATCTTTCTGCGATAAAAGGTACTTCAACGATTTATGGTCAGTAAACAATTCAATCTTCTCACCTAGGAGATAATGGCGCTAAGACTTAAGTGCAAAGATGATGACAACCAACTCTAGATCGTGGGTTGGGTAGTTTTTCTCATGTACTCTCAACTGTCTTCCATCATAACCTACTACCTTCCCTTCTTGCATCAAGATAGCGCCTAGTCACGTACCGCATGCATCTGTATATACGGTAAACATCTTGCTTCCATCAGGCAATGTCAGATCTGGAGCTGTTGTCAAAGCCCTTTTCAAGCGTTGGAAAGCAATATCGCAATTGAAATCCCAGGTGAAAGCTAAGTTCTTCTTTGTCAACCTTGTAAGTGTACCTGAGATTTTCGCAAAATCTTTGATGAACTTTCGATAAAAGCCTGCTAGCCCGAGAAAGCTTCGGACTTCGGTTGCATTCCGTGGGACCTTCCAATCTTGCACTGCAACTACTTTTGCGGGGTCCATAGCTAATCCCTCTTTGGACACCACATGTCCAAGAAACCTTACTTCTTCTCTCCAGAAAAGGCATTTGGAGAATTTGGCTTTTAACTGATGTGCACGAAGAGTATCCATGACTTCCTTTAGATGCTGAGCATGCTCTTCCTCACTCTTCGAGAAAATCAAAATGTCGTCCACGAAGACCACTACAAACTTATTGAGGAACTCCCTAAACACCCTGCTCATCAAATCGACGAAATAAGCGGATGCGTTTGTCAAGCCGAAAGGCATGACAAGCCACTCGAAGAATCTATCCGGAGTTCTGAATGCGGTCTTATCAATGCTGTCTTCAGCCACTCTTAGCTGATGAAACCCGTAGCCAAATCTAGTTGGGAGAAAACCGATGCACCTACAAGCTGATCGAACAAGTCGTCTATTCTTGGGAGTGGGTGCCTATTTTTCTTGGTCAGCTTGTTTAGCTCCCTATAATCAACGCATAGGCGAAGCGAACCATCCACTTTAGTTGCAAACACTACTGGAGCACCCCATTCAGAAATACTCCATCTTATAAACCCCCTTTCTAGCAGCTCTTTAACTTACTTGCTGAGCTCTTTCCGCTCCCTTGGAGCCATGTGCCTAACGGGTAAGGCAACGGGTTTTGCATTATCAACGAGGTATATGCGGAAGTCTATCTCCCGCTTCGGAGGTAAGCCCTTCACCACCTCAAACACATCCGAGTATTTACAGACTACTCTAACAGACTGCAAGTTCTCAACAGACGCATCAAGAGATTCTAGATAACTAAGCATAACAGAGTTCATTGGATTACAAGATATTTCGAGAGTGTTACCGAGGCGAGTCATGAGTCTAACCACTCTCTTTTCACAATCAAGGACGGCACCATTACTGGATAGCCAATCCATGCCTAGAATCAACCCATATCCTGTGAAGCCCAAAACATAGGCGTTGCACCTAAACCCAACGCTTAGTATAGAAATTTTCAAATCCAAATAAACCATTGACAAATAAACTGAGCCCCCAATTGGATTTGAAACAACCAAGGGATCCTCTACTATACTAGTGTCTAGGTGCAAAGATTCAGCTAAAGTAGTAGATATAAAAGAGTGCGATGCGCTGGAATCAAAGAGCGTACGAACAGGATGATCAAAAAGATAAACTAAACTCTCAACAGAAATATTTCTACCTCGTTCTTGTAGAGGTGCTATAAGAGCATGAACCTGTCCTCCAGAAGTAGAACCAGCCCTTTGCCCTTGCCCTTGCTTTCTTAGGGAGTCCTTAGCCATGTGTCATGTCTCGCCGCAACGGAAACAACCACACATCTTCCTATTCTTCTTCCTGCAGTCCTTAACCAGATGTCCAGGAAAGCCACAGAAATTGCACTTCCTCTCGTCACGGGGTTTGTTGTTCTTCCCGCCTTTCTTTGAATCTGTCTTCTTGTTCTGTGACCCGTCCGCTTTCTTGTCTTGAGGCACCTCCACCTTTGCCTCTTTCTTGCCCTTGTCTTCCTCGTGTAACAATGCCATGTCCACCAGTCTCTCATAAGTCGCCCCCATGGGTATGTGGGTCATAGCTAGGCTGTGTAGTGGCTCATTTAGCCCTTAACAAAACGGAGAGCCTTCTTATGAGGAGTTTTCACTAAATCCAATCCGAATCTGGTCAGCTAGTTGAATTGGTTGACGTATTCTTTGACCGTCATACTTCCTTGCTTAAGAGATAAGAATTTTTCCACCTGTAGACTTCGTTCAGCTTGTGAGAGGAATTTAATTTCAAACCTCATTCTGAAATCTTCCCAAGTTTCAACCGGTCTCTCAGCATTGGTGACCTCCCACCAATAAGAAGCTTCGTCTTTAAGCAACCATATCGCCAACTGTATCTTCTGCCTATTATCCACCTCGAAGATAACAGATAGATCCTCAGTTTCTTTGAGCCAGTTCCTTGCTTCTACGAATGATTCAATTCCATTGAAATTCTTTCCACCCATGGCTCTAAAGTCTCTACAAGTCTTAGAGAAAAATTTGCACGAGGAGGATGAGGAGGAATCGCTGCAGCTGGGGGAGGAGGAATGTCTGCTGGGCCTGCGTCGTTGGCCCTAACCTCTAGGTACCTCCTGAACCAGCCAGGTATCGGTACACCCTCTGGAAGGTTAAGATTCCAAGACATGCTGAAACGAAAAAGGAAAGATTCAACACAAAGGATAGAAAGATAGTGCATATGGCTTTGGGGGATTATGCCTTTTAAAGTAAAATAACACTTTTTCTTGAAAAATGCTTCTTTATACTTCATTTTGAAAATAGTTTTCAAAAACATTTATCTGCTCTAGTAAACCTTTGTTCTGATACCAAGTGAAACACCCCATCTCCGTTAAGGTCACTCGCAAAGGGAATGCCTTAATTTTGGTGGAGCATTATAGGTAAAAGACACATAGAATTTACGAGACAGAAATATAAGCAGTGGAAAACAACATTTATTTCATATGTGGTTCATAACAAAAGCATTACAGCAAACTGTCTCAAAGCAACTTCCAAATCATTACATCAAAATATCAGTCTTGCTTAAAACATAAAGAAGCATAAAACATAAATAAAACTGCATAAATCCCCAAGTCTAGTGTGTCCAAATCCAAAGCCAAAGATAATAGGTTCCAAGCCGTACATCACAGAGTCTTCAAGCTTGGAAAGATGAACGGTCTAAATTAAGCTGAGCTATTCCCTCCCTAGCTACCTGAGGGGGGGGAACGGAAGAAAAGAAGACGAAAGAAAAATGGGTCAGGCATAAGTCTGAGTAAGTCCAGTGATTTTTCAGTGTGTGAATAAGGAAAAGGTCATGATAGGAATAAACTGAAAATACGACAGTACCAGAATAGCAAATTAACATAAAACTATATAAGGTAGGATAAACCGAATATACATCGCACCCATGTCTAATTCTATGCACCTACTTATACTTGTCCAACTAGCACCACGTGTTCATGGTGAAATGATCCACTTATATCGATCGGCTCCTACTCGCATGCATTTATCATGTGTGTCATTTGGTCCTCGCTTGATTGTAGATACCTGTGCTGGTCCCACCACGGGGTGTATCAAATCCTATGGTGGCAACCCGACACGATTCAAGATGCACAGTGTATGACTACTGATGCCCAGTGTCTGGTTTTTCCACTCTGGAGTACGTGCACGCCCGTACTCCGTCGGAACATACACTGATGCACCACCCGCCAACATTTTGACCTCTTACAATTCAGCCCAGTAATCGTGCCCCACTCTGCCTAGTTCAGGGTTCCATGATACATCTATGTGGGTTACGGCTGAAATGGGTCCCCGTTACTAGGGTTTTCTAGCCAATATGTTTAATTGGTTAAGTGTCCTAACCCCACACATCAGTTTAGTTAACATGCTGAATTGGTTAAGTGTTTCCTTAATTGACTTAACCCTACCAATCTTGACATAGCTATATTAAAACACCAACCACTCACATTAGACAGGTATTGTTGTGGTCACTGGATGTGCCGGTCGGTTCCGGGCAGTTTTTCACCACAACTCAGTCTAACCTCGGGTCCTTTTTGGGCTCAATGCACTAACCACCCACATTAGACAGGTATTGTTGTGGTCACTGGATGTGTCGGTCGGTTCCGGGCAGTTTTACACCACAACTCAGTCTAACCTCGGGTTAGGCATATTCGTCTTTTCTAAATTTACATATTTATCCTTTTATGCTTATATGTAAATTTATCAACAATTTATTGTCATGGCCCACTTTCCTTCTAAATCAAATTCATAATTTTTGGTATGTAAATTATACCATTTCAATGTCATACCATTTACATTGTTATGATCCAAATATGTCAATTACATGTCGTTTCATGTTTTCCCCCAACGTTATCCCCGTTGTACGTTCGCAAAGTTTCATAGAATGTTAGGTTCGACATTTTAGCCTAACTTACAAACTAAAAGGGGAAAAAGAGGAACTTACAAAATTCCAACATCATACAAAAATATGGATCTCACTACAGATGTGTCACATGAAATTGGCATAATATACTTTTAATTATGAACTTGCAAACTAGATCTATGCAACATGAATCATAAAATAATAGTTTTACATAGAACTACCAAAACTTGATTAGACATGTAGTGGTGAACTTTCATAGGGGTTGAATCATGCTAACATAGATCTAACAAAGAGGCATATGGATCTAAAATATAAAGTGTAGGTCTAAACATATAGGTTTACATAATCATGTTTTTAACCTATAAACTTGCTTGTATTCATAACATGATAGCATCACCTAACTTGCATAAATATGGCATAATTTCCAAATTGACATACAACATATGGATGTCATCACCAAATTATACAGCATGACATGTCATCGCCCATTTAACATACAACACATGGGTTCATTGCCAAGCCTTTAACAATGGTAGTTTTATCATCAAACTACATACAACTTGATTGCAAATTTAACATGATAAACCAAAATAGTTCATAGGCAAACATGATAGAATGGACATGAATAGACATGAATCAGCATCACATATAACTTGGTTCAAATTCTGTTTAACAATTCATTACAAATCATGTCTTTTATTTACTCGCATCTGAAAGGTAACTACACTTACAACCAAAAAGGAATTCTTGAGTTCTGGGATCTGTATTCTGAAACTGAATTACTCGCCTTTGATGTAGATCGTTGAATTCTCTTAGTAGAATTAGATTAGATTTGATTTGATTTTGATGTAGCTTCTATCTTGCCTTTGAGTTGAAAGAGATGACAACTATTCTAGGTTCACCATTGACGGCATGGCAGCTCTTGGAATGAATTAGTGTGATTTTAGGTTGAGAGTTTGGTTGCTTATATAGAGTTTTAATTAATTTAGAGCTGTCATATTAACCCTAGAAGCAATCAAGACCATCCAGTTAAGATAGGATAACACCTCAGCCCTAATGACTCAGAAATGACTCACTGTTCGGATCAGAACACTCCAGAAATCTGTGCAGGTCTTTAGCCCGACATGGGCGCACTTGGCAGGTGCGCCAGTGCATTTTTGTACTGAAGCACTTGTGAAGTGCGCCAGTGCATTCTGGTCGTCTTCCGGTTTTCTGCCTAACTTCATTCGTCCATATCTCCTTCATACGGCGTCCGTTTTACGCAAACTCGGACTTTATCTCAAGAAGAATTCCGAGACGAACGCAATGGCGTAACCCATTTCCCTTAATTCTCACATTTGAAATTAAGTACTCTTTAAATTCGTTAATATTAATATTTAAAATCATGGTGTGTTACACAAGGGATGGCTCCTCACCGCTTCGAGACACTCTAGCAAATGTATCAGGACTACACACTCTGGGTAACCCTTGGATCTTCAGGGCTGTCCTCCGTTATGTTTGAATATTGGTTATTCTTGAACACAAGTTTCCCGGTCCTATCGGACCTATATCCATCGGCTGCGAATAGACCGATATATCTGAGGCGCCTTGCAATCCAACATCCACAAAGGTAAAAATATAAAATGTCAAGCCTTGATAAAACACTGACACCACCTATAGCTAGAAAGAATCATCGTGCACTCCCTGCAGTCACGATCCCGTTTTTGACTCATACTGAGGTGTGAGGCTCGCGAATTAACGCCATACACAAAGCTACGCTGTATTAAAGTAGTGCTTTGATCATCAACCACAAGACTCTGCTTTTCAACAGAAGCCTTAATCATTTGCATCTCCGCATGCCAAAAAGGCAATTCATGTCATGTGACTGATATCTATCGATATATAACCTCTGAGCTCGTACGTTTCAGAGAAGGGCGTTAAGCAAGAGAATGAATTCTCCGCCGCCAAACAAATATATATTTAGTAGAAATCAATCAACACAGTATAAAATCCAATGTCAGACACACAATCCATTTACAAGTCCGTTCTGGGCCTGAACGAAACCGGAGGCACCTTATTCCTCTCCTGTATGTCCGTTCTGGGCCTGAACGAAATCGAAATTTCAAACTATCGCGCCATTTCCAATTCCTTTTATAATTAAAAAATATATTTATATCCTAACGTTGATTCAAATAAATATATACGTTCTAATTCTATTCAAAATAAATTTCTCATCGTTATTATTTAAAATAATTCATTTTAAATACTCAAAATTCATTAAAACTGCCAAAATAAAAAATTTAAATTGGTTCGGATTTTCCGGGTTGTTACACAAATTATTATACGACGATTTAAATCGAAGATATTGAAGATGGTGATTGAAGACCGACGATCTTCACATCGAATGGACGACTACTGATGCCTGACATTGGGTAGATCCCAATAAAGTGTTAATAGTGGTAGTTTGTCCAGACGTACTTGTTGATTGTCCGGATATGCGAGCACCTCACTTTCGTATTGGACATACGGGACGAGGAATAAGGTGACTCCGATTT
>JASFAX010003622.1:0-41957 GCA_030737875.1 Allium sativum
TACACACATTTGACTGATATTGATTGGGACGATAAATTTTACATACAAGGCTCTGAATAGTATCCTTGGGAGGAAACCCGTTCCGTGTTATACGGCGTGGTCCCTTGATTTACCTAACTTTAAAATAATGATTATCAACTGTTTTAGTTCTCACACCAGTCCCATGACTGACCTGGAGTTTATTGTTTTAACCTAAACTCTGGGTGCCCTTATTGTGACACAGGCAGCTAGTAGTTTTGGTTTTGCAGATTTATATTCACAGGATCCTGATTTACAACTGGAATGATACTCGGAAAGCTATGTATCCATGTATTACTTCTAGTTGTTTATTGTATTATTTTCAGCTGCTATATAGTGTATTATAATCTCTGATATTTTATGAAGTGTAATATTGATTCATTCTCTATGTATTCTTGTATTCTGATGGAATTGTTGTAATTAACAATGAAGTGTTCTGTCTGCGTTCTGATTCGTCTTGTCCTCAAAGTAATTCGTTCTTTCTCTTCTCTTCGGAGACCGGGGAAGTTCGGGTCGCTTCATTCATAGATAGATACTCCCTTTCGGGGCCAAATTATATTTTAGTAATTGCAAGATTTAGTACAAATTGAGGTCTTACTTGACAATATAACAAGTTGTAAATTTGTTTTGAATTCTATTCTTCTTTTCTATCAATAACCTATGTTATCTGATTAATGTTCGATCCTTTCTTCAATTTGATTCACTAATCAATTCAGTTACTCCATTTTATTTAGTTCATCTACACCATTTTTCTACGTATGCAATTTCATTACAGTTCCGTTTCAGCCAAATTTTATTTCATATTTACTCTTATTTATCTGAGCCTAGACCATACGAGAGCCTTGGCCAGTGTTCCTTTTATTTTGGCATTGAGTTTAGGCCTTTGAGAGCCTGAACCATTTATTTCTTCTTATTTACGCGTCGTTTGGGTTAAATTATGAAATTGACAATAAAGGCGTATTAGGTAAAATAAGAATATGTATAAAAAAGATAAATTGGGCTTATTAAAATTATGCAACAAAAATAACAGAACTGTAACTTTGAAAAACTGAATAAATGATAATTGGATAGATGTTAATGACGGGGGTTGGGTTGTACAGTAAAATTAAACAAAAGAGATGTTTATTGACAACCTGTAAATTGTGGTTTATGATATGACAAAAATTACATGAAGAAGATAGTCTTGTTAATAAACTTAAGACTGACATTAAGTTTAAAATATAAAAAATAATAAGCATGTGCAGTAGGGGTCCGTTCTAGTAGCTAAGGCTGATTAGGGAAAATAGGAGACTTGTATTATTGGTTCATTCCAACAGCTAGGGTAGGATGAGTGGGGAAAAGAAGAGGCCAATTAACATAATAATTGGGGATTAAGATATATTAGTTTGCATTTATTGGCTGGGGATCTGTAACATCCAATATTCCTTTTTGTCACACTACACCGAGGTCTCATGAGGATGTAAAGGCACACTTATACTGAACTAGATGGCAAGGATTCCAAACTTGGTGGGTATGGGAGCTTTCGGGCGGGGCAATGAGCGTGCATTCAACCAATTAGGGAAGATAAGACATTGTGATGCCAGTGATTTTGGCTATGTCCTTAGAGTTGATGGGTCGGGCCTGATAAACCCTAGGCCATATTCAGCATAGGTTATAACAACTATGGTTTAGGAACTGATCAATGGGTGGAATTAGGTTATATCCTAATTTTAAAAATTATAGCAATTTGTGCAGAAATCGAATGATTTGACAATAGACAATATTCTTGTTCTTATTTACTATATTGAGCTTTGATTTATTATTCTATCTAGATTTCCACTTTTATCAGTCGTGCTAGTAATCTCACCATGCTTTATGTATGGATACTTTTCTTTTTCTCTTCTTTTTTCCTTCCCCTCTCCCTCGGGTTCTTAGGGTAGTGGATCTAGAGCTTGAGAGAGCTTTAACCCAGCTCAGTCCTTTGGAAATTCTCATTTGTCTTGTTCTTTGTGCTTACATGTACCTTTCCACAATTGGTTTATTTATTGTACTTGATGTTGAGGGATACTTTTCATTTGGTGCTCTGATTTGTTGTCTATGAGACACTCTGGTTTTATGATGTAATAACATTTCTTATTTTGCTTTAAATTAAATTTCAAATTCATATATGTTTTATTTATGTTATCTTATGGATTTTAATCTCTGTGTTGCTATCTTATACTTAAAATGCTTCATAATTTTTAATGGAATCCTTATACGGGTAACATTAAGAAATAAGGGGTGTTACATTTGGTATTAGAGCCTAAGGTTACCAGATCAGTAAAAAGTTTTTGTTTTTAAAAGAAAAAAAATCCTTTAGAGAAAAATATTTTCAAAATAAAACGGGTGTTTTGGAAAAATATCCCCTCAAGTCAATTACAATATTACCTTAGTTCCATTCCTAAATTATTCCCTTTTCTACGATCATAACATGTCCAGGGCCTCCAATTTTCCAGAGGGTATCCCTATTTAGGCTTGGTTCCATAGATATGTAGAAGCTACGACATAAGCTAAAGCACAAGGAAATGCCCAAGCTCCTGCTCCATCCATGGTAGATCCTTCTAACCCACCACTAGTGGTTGATTTCTCTAAACTTTGCAAGAATTTTACTCCTCTTGGCGGCAGTGCTTTTCTTAGTTCAGAGACTTTTGTCGAGGCCCTCTCTTGGCTTAGGAACACCGAGCACATATTTGGAATTTTGGAGCATGATGATAAGAGGAGAGTTCAATTAATTGAATGGTAATTGAAAAGTGAAGCTTCGTTTTGGTGGGATATAGCTGAGGACGAGCGTGGTTTTGGGACTTGGGATGACATTGCAATGAGGTTTGGAAGGAAGTTTCTATCCTTGGCGGAGGAAGGCATATTATTGGTGAAATATCTGGTTTCGAGGCAGAGTAGTCTTTCAATGAAGGAATACATTAATCAATTCAATGAACTTGCTAGAGTTGGAATGGATTTGCTGAATACAAGTCATAAAAAGACAATGAGGTTAGCAAAGGGTTTGAATCAACCGCTACAGGGACTTGCTATGACTCATATTCCCATGGGTGCTACATTTGAAAATCTTATTGAGATAGCGCTTATGCATAAGTATGAGAAAGGCGATCTTATGGAAAGTAAGGCTGAGGTAGCTAAGGATAATTCAGGGAAGAAGAAATGGTGGTCAAGGAAAGTTATAGCCAGAAAATGCAAAGATTAAGAATGATGTTAAATACCATGGATGCGGCATGACAAGCCATTTTGTAAATGACTGCGGAAAGACTGTTGAGAAGGGAAGCTGCTTCAATTTTGGACAACCAGGTCATTATAGCTAGTAGTGCACTCCGAAGCAAGGGCATGGAGATGGTACATCTGGAGCACATATGCATGCATTGGAGGCGACACAGACTAGTGTTGGTCCAGATAGGGCCAAGAAGGTCACAATTGAAGGTTTGATTTCTATTTATGACTTTCCCGTTTCGTCATTATTTGATTCTAGTGCTTCACATTCATTCATTTCTACTTTATTAGTTAATTGTCTACACCTTAGTATATCTCTTGTTTCTGATCTAGTAGTAGTTTCAAACCCAACTGGAGGTTCGGCTAATTTATATGTGATGTGTAAGTGTTTGAGACTTTCTATTTTAGGCATCGAGTTTGATTGTGATTCCTATGTATTTGGTCCCTTGAGTTATAGTATCATTCTAGGGATGGATTGGTTGGCCATGTATAGTGCAATTCTGGATTGCGAGATGAGGGTAGTGAGATTGATGACTTCTCAAGGTAGTGCCCTCGAGATATCTTGCGACCCGCGAGGTCATTAATGTTGAGCTTCTAAGAGTTCCTAGATACTTATATCAATTATGTTGGCTTGGTAACCGTGGTGAGATATTTTCCGTACATGTTTGAGGAGGGAAACCTCCAAGGAGAGAGATCGACTTTCAAATTAACTTGACAGAGAAAGCCAAGCCTGTTGAATTGCCTATACGTCATATGGCTCTGAGGGAAAGGAATGAATTAAGTAAGCAAGTGGGTGAGCTATTAGAGAAAGGCTTTATTAGATGGAGTATATCTGAGTGGGGAGCACCAATCATATTTGCTACTAAGGTAGATGGCTCTCTTCGTCCATGTGTGGATTATAGAGAATTAAACAAGCTCACAAAGAAGGACTTACACCCACTCCCTCGGATAGACAATTTATTTGACCAGTTTGAGGATGCATTTGTTTTCTATTAGCTATATTTGGCGACTCTGTTTCATCAGCTTCAAGTTGTAGATGATAGTGTGGATAAGAAAGCATTTAGGACTCCATATGAACTCTTCAAGTGGCTAGTTATGGCTCCTGGACTAACCAATGCACCAACATTTTTTTTTAGTTAATGAGCCAAGAGTTTAGGGAGTTCCTAAATAAGTTTGTGGTGGTGTTTGTGGATGACATCATGATATTCTCGAGAGATGAGGATGAGCATGAATTGCATTTAGAAGAAGTTCTCTATGCCCTTCATGCCCATCAGCTGAAGGAAAAGTTCTTGAAATGTCACTTTTGGTGTAAGGCAGTGAGATTCTTGCGGCATGTGGTCTCAGGAGATGGTATATAGTGGATCCCACAATTGTGATTGTTGTGAAAGAATTGAAGGTCCCAAAGAATACGATTGAGGTGAGGAGCTTTCTAGTTTTGGTGGGATTTTATTGGAAATTTAATGAGTACTTTTCAGCCTTACTAAGAAGATTTTGGTATTCTCATGGGACGTGGTGTAACAACCCTAAATTTTGGGGTTAATTTAAAAATTTATATTAAGTAGTTTTAATGAGTTTTTGATATTTAGAATAATTTATTTAAAATAATAATGATTAAATCGAAGTTAGAAAAAGTAATTTAATTTTAATTATAAAAGGAGTTAGAAATAACGCGATAGTTTGAAAAGTCAAACTTGAACTTTGACTGATCGTACAGGATGTAAAATTTAACGGATTTTAGTGAAACCTAAAATTTTGGAATCTATTTAAAAATATCTTTCTAATGAATCGAAAAATTGAAATTTCATAGCAGGAATCAAAAGTTATGCCCAAATTAAAATTTAGAAAGGTCGCTATGAAATTTATAAAGGTCAAAAATGCCACTTTTTGCATACGAAGGAATTTGGACTCGAAACCACTTCCATTGAGTTCAGAATGATTTTTCTGCATTTAAAAAGCATAAACGCTTATATATTTCGAGTTTCGAAAATTATTTGTTTAAAAATGTATTTTTAATATTAAATATATAACCCTTAAAAATAGTCATTTTACAAACTACCTCTATTTTCGACGAAACCACTTTTGTTGGATTCAGAATGTCAAATTATTGCTAAGTTTAATTTTTCTTAATTTTTAGAATTAATTTGTGGCCGTGGCAAAAAGATTTCAGTTTGGTTAATTTTGGTAAATTTTAAACGATTTGAAAAAGGCCATTTTTCAAACGAGCTCAAAATTGAACGAAATTAATTTTCCTAGGTCCGGAGTGTCAAAACATAGCTAAATGTATTTTCAGGAATTTTCGAAGTTAATTTGTGGCCCCGGTGAATTTATTTGTACGGTTGAATTAAAAATAAAAGAAAATATTTTAAATTAAAGAAAACTGGGTCAAGACAGTAGTTTGGGCCCGCGGGACATACCCAGATGAGTCCGGAATAAGGGTTAATAGGTAAGAATGACAGTCGTTGGGCTGAAATAGGAGAAAGTTGCAAAACGGGCCTTTTAGTGAATATTTTATTATAAAAATACACGCTTCTCGAGACAAACATCGTATCCTTCTTCCCGATCCTCTCATGCACGCTGAAACCCATCAGCCGCACCTTATCCCTCTCCTTCTCTCTTCTTTTTCTCTTAATCTAGGAAGAATTAAACAAGGCCATAGTTAAACTTTTTAAAGATCTTCCCATTCTCTTCGATTCTAGACAAGTTTCACATCGAACCGTGGCCTGTAGCTCCCGAATCAACCTCCCAAACCCTGTCTCCCCCTCTTAAGAAATTTTCGTCCTCGAAAAGGAACGAAGCTAAGGTTGTTTAAGTATCCTATCTCATCTTTCATTCTTTAATTCGTTTCTATAATTTTATTAATTGAACTAATAATTACACTACACAACCATCAATCAATTAGTTGATTAACTTTTTAAATATTTGTAACTTTTGTATATTTAGAAATCATATTTTCTAAAATAGATTATAATTACAAATACGTATATTATAAGCTTGCTACTCTCAACTCATTCTAGAGCATTACTAACCCCATCTCTAATGAGTTTTCTCATTCTAGGATACTGCTGATCCTATCTCTAATGAGTATTCTTATTGGATATTACTAATCCAATCTCTGATGAGTCTTTTGTTCAGTTCTAATGAGTTGTATCCCAAAGATTTGAGCTAACCAGAGCTCTGATACCAACTGTACTCTGATGTTATGTTACCATAATGTAATAAAAATCTGATGTTATTTTTCTGATGTTGTTGTATTCCCAAAGTTAACGTACTCGGGTTTTGAACGGTCTTGGTCGATTTTGCGGTCGATCGAATCAGGTGATACTCGCGCCGTTATACCTGGATTGCAAGGATTCCTTTATGAGATTGAAGAAGGATCTCCCGACGGCTCCAGTGTCGACTCTTTCAGATGGAGCTAAGATATTTACAGTGTACACAGTTGTACATGGTACAGAATTCTGCAAAGTCTTAATGCCAGCGGGTAGGGTTGTTTGTTATGTGTGCAAACAGCTTTAAGCTGCATGCGAAGAATTATTCCACCCATGATTTAGATCTGGCAACTATTGTTTTTTCCCTTATGTTTTGGAGGCACTACTTGTTGGGTGAGAGGTTTGAGCTATATATTGATCATAAGTCTCTCAAGTATCCATTCTCAAAAAAGGATCTTAACTTAGGGCAACTGCATTTGGATGGAGTTTCTAGCATCCTACAACTTCGAGATTTTTTATCCCTAGGGAAGAGGAATGTTGTAGTGGATGCTCTGGGTAGGTAGAGGATGACTTTGAATCCATTGTTCATAGAGTGACAGAATTTAGAGTTTATCTCAACTTTTGATTTCAGACCATCTACAGATTATGCACTAGGATTATTAACATCGCTTAAGGTGCAACCTACTCTAATGGAATAGATTAGATCCAGCCAACATGACACCGAGTACCTAGCTGGTATTCTAGACTGACTAGACAGAGGCAATACCTCTAGACATCTTTCTAGGTACTCAGTGGATGAGAAGGGGTGGCTACGATGTGTTGGCAGGTTATGAGTACCCCGCACGGGATATATGACGAGTGCAATGTCTTCGGAGGCCCATAGCTCTTGGATGACCATCCATCCAGGAGGAGATAAGATCTATACGAATACAAAGAGGTCTTCTATTGGAAAGGGATGAAGAGAGATGTGGTGGATTTTGTAGCAATATGCATATCATGTTAGAAAGCTAAGGCTGAATAAAAGAAACAGGTGGTTAATTTCAGCCCTTAGATGTGCCATGAGGGAAATGGGAGAGCATCTCGATGGATTTCATAGATGGTTTGCCTAGGTCGAGGAAAGGAAATACTAGCATTTGGGTGATCACTGATAGATTAACCAAGAGCTTTCATTTCATCCAAGTCAAGAATAAAAGGGCCATAACTGGGTTAGCTTTGTTATATTTAAGGGAGATCATTAGGCTTCACGGAGTTCCTACAAGTATCAATATTGAAAGAGACCCCATCTACACCAGCAAGTTTTGGAGGAACCTGCAGGAGGCGTTAGGGACATAGCCGAGACTTGTTACCACATACCACCCTCAAACAGACAGATAGACTAAGAGGATTAATCAGATTCTTGATTATTTATTGCGGTTGTGCTTTTTAAACTTCAGACAGAGTTAGAAGGTGCAACTTCCCTTGTTAAGTTTGCTTATAACAATAGCTACCAAGTAAGTATTGCTATTGTAACGACCAGGATTTCGCCCGACCTCAATACGATCGCAAGATCGATCAAGACAGTTCAAAACCCGCGTACGTTAACTTTAGGCATACAACACATCAGAACGACAACACAGACTTTTATAACATCAATAATAAATGTTACATCAGAGTAAATAATATATCAGGGTACATCAATAAATAATACATCGGAAGATACATTTACAATAAATTAAATACATTGCAACGGAACTAATCTCAGCGGAAGGCCATCAATATTCTGGACCCAGCTTCAGACTTCAATCCAGGATCCTGCTTAACTATATCTGCAAAAAGCTACCTGACTGCGCGGGTGGAAAGAGGGCACCCGAGTTTGCAAAGTGAAACAAACTACAGGTCAGTCGTGGGACGGGTGTGAGAATTCTTAACTTAACCTATCAAATAAGTGGGCTAATCACAGGACCACGCCGCTAACGCGAAACGGGTTTACTCCATTGGATTGCCAGTGCATAATTAAAGTAAATCGCCAAATAATGTAATGCTTTTTAGAAAAATGAAACCATTATAAGACTCAGGTCCCATCACACAATGCAACGCACACCAGAGGATAGGGTTTTACCTTATAATGGTCAAAAGATGCTTGATACATAAAAACGATATTATTATTAGTGTGTGTATATATATTTAAAACATTTCAATATAAATGTATTAATCTTGGACGGCAAAGGTACCATATACTATGTCTCCATATATAAGTTTACAATCAAAATCGTAATGTTGTATTGGAAATTGGTTTTCTGTCATGAAATCGAGGCTAGGGATCGTCCTCTTCCTATTCGAGACACTCTAGCAAATGCCTCAGTATCACACCTATGGGAAACCCTTGGAACGGTAGGGCCGGTCCCCACCTAATGGTAGTGGATTGGCAATTCCTGAAGATACGTTTCCCGGCCCTTTTGGACCTATAATATGACCACTTCCGGCCTATAAAAAAACGAGGTACCTCAATCCATAATCCACATAGTAAAATGT
This sequence comes from Allium sativum, assembly GCA_030737875.1. Lineage (NCBI taxonomy): Eukaryota > Viridiplantae > Streptophyta > Magnoliopsida > Asparagales > Amaryllidaceae > Allium > Allium sativum. The sequence continues at coordinate 8,973 of JASFAX010003622.1, forward strand.
CGGGCCGTGTTAAAGCCCAAACACCACTTCTAGCTAGAAAGAAACGTATGCACTTCCTACTGTCCATATCCCATTTTTGACTCATACTGGGGTGTGAGGCTCGCGAAGTCACAATATACACAAAGCTATGCCTAAAGAGACTGTGCTTTGATCATCAACCACAAGGCCTGCTTTTCAATAAAGCCTTGATCATTTGCATCTTAGCATGCCACATTGTCAGACCCTACCATATTTTTGATCATCTACCAATATATATATATATATATATATATATATATATATAACCTCTAAGCTCATACGTCTTAGAGAAGGGTGATCAGTAAAGAATAAATTCTTCACCACCAAACATAAATATATAATCAGTTGCATTCAACAAATACAGCAGGAAGGAATACAATGTTAGACGCACGATCCATTTACAAGTCCGCTCTGGGTTTGAGCGAAACAACGTGTCCGTCGATCTCCAAATGCGTTTGGACGATCATTACTAAATACCTTGTCTTGGAAGGCCAATCCCAATTCAAGATACCAATCGTCATCATCCCAACGATGTGAAAACCTTCGGTCTTCAATCACCGTCTTCATCTTCGACTCTTTATCGTCGTGATGGTTATTCAGAATGAGTTAAACCCGGTCTTTCTGAATAACTCGCGTATTTTGGGATTAAAAAGCAAATATTAGAAAATCACACATTATGCCACATTCCAACTCAGAATATTCTTTTAATAAGATATTCGTTTTTAAAAGATTCTCATTAATTTTATCAAAGATAAACATTTAAAATAAAATCTATAAATCAATTTCCGAAATATGGAATTCGACAGAAATCAAATCAATACATAATCGATATAGATTTCTGTATCAGACTAATAATATAAGTGGAATAACGGCAAAACCTCTTAAATTCCACATATAATACCGGTCTTCTTTTACAGAAGCCCATTTCAATTATTACCAATCGAATTTCCACTTAATTCCTACTTAATATATTAAATTAGAAAAACTTGATTTTTAGAAAATGCCTTTTTAAATCTATAAAATAGATTCATAAGTTCCAAATAATAATTTCAATGTAAATTGGATTAAAGGACAAATGTCGTTTAAAATTCGTCCACGAAAAATCCACTTCACATCTCAATTTATTTATAATTACGAATTCTAGAAATCTTAATAAAAGATCTCCCTTTAAATATGAATTAGAAACATAATTTAAAGTAAACGTTGAAAATATTCTTTATATAAAAGACTCTAAATGGGAGTATTCTTTATATTACATATTTTTATCTTTTACAAATATTCTTTGTTTTAACATATACTTGATTAACAATATATATTTTGAAAATATACATATACTTTATATAAAAAGGATTTCTAATGTAAAAATATTCTCATTTAAAAGAAAACCTGAATTGAGATGCGACTCAAACATTTACCATATAATTTGGATTACATGGATTTCACACACATGTGATAATAACAGTATAATCATCAAATCATCCATCTACATCCAAATTGTAATTTCCACTGCGTAAGCGCTAAAATCAAATAATAACGCTCATCACAGCCTATCGATCTAACGATCAACATACAACTAAATATTGGGATTAGTGTATGTAAACTTTCATCCCAACACCCATGTGGGGTTTCAACCATCAAACAAATGATAAAACTATTTTGTGCACTTGGGCGATGTGTGGAAAATTATCGTCCCAATCACATACACAAGTCGGGTAACTTGTGAATGGAAGTGTAATACACAATACATATAATGATGACACGAAAATATCTCTATTACAATGAATAAATAAGCATAATAACTTTGTCTCTATTGACAATTTCTACTTTGCTAATTCTAAACAAAAATGGTGATTTTTTCTTGGCAATCCTAATGAGACAAAAAGATAAATATTTTGATTTAACTAACTTATCTCGACAAGTATATATCTTGCCAAACACACACACACACACACAGATATATATATATATATATATATATATATATATATATATATATATATATATATATATATATATATAAATTGCTTCAACTAATTTATTTTGAAAAAATGAATATTTCTGACCAAATGCACAATTTGGTTTAACTAGTATAAATTGACTAAAATGAATAATTATTTTTAACTAATGTAAATTAACAAAAATGAATAATTGTTTTTAACTAATATAAATTTACAAAAATGAATCATTTGTGTTTCAATTCTGATAAAATATGCCAATGCTATATTTTGTTTCATTCTTTTAATTTAGACAAAATGAGTGTTTTGGTCTATTTTACTTTAATGATAAAAATGTGAATGTTTAGTTATTAAAGTGTAACTTTTAAATTCTATTCTTTATTCATATCAAAATTATAAATCAAGAATATAATTTTCAATCTGATGGTTTGTTTGCATTAGTGAATTGCAAATAAAGATGAACTTTATTTTAAGGTTTTATTTGCAACAAGGAATGCAAATAACAAATGTAACTTTTATTTTTATTTAAAAGTATATTTGTGTGAATGTAAAAAGAACATCATTTCCAAAGTGTATTTATATAAAAGAAACAAATTTTATTTAAATGAGTATTTGCATTTATGAACACAAGCAAAGAATAGTTTTGTTTACAAATTATATTTACATTAGTGAATGTAAATAAGAGAACAAAATTTATTTTCAAAGTATATTTTAAACAAATTCTATTAAATGTATAACAGTATGTACATTTGGGTTGGTAAATGTAGATAAAGAAAATAGACTATAGTTTCATTGAATATTTGCATTGATAAATGCAAATAAAAGAATAAACTTTAATTTCAATGCATATATGTATTGATAATAGCAAACAAAGAAATAAACTTTATTTTCAATATCTGTATGTATTTGCATTGGGGAATGCAAATAAAAGAATAAATTTTAATTTCAAAATATATTTACATTTTTGAACACAAAATAAAGAACAAAACTCTATTTTCAATATATGTTTTATTCTTCTAGTTTTATTGGTGTTGTCAAACGCAAATAAAAATGTACTTCTTATTTTCAAGTTATGTTTGCATTGTGAGATGCAAATGAGAAAAATGAATTTTATTTCGTGCTATATTTGCATTGAAAAGTGCAAATGAAAAGCAACCTTTTAATTTCAATGTTTATTTGTGTTAAAAAATATGAATAAAATATCTACCCAATTTCTATGTAACTTGTGAAGATAATTTCTTATTTACATATAAAATGTAAACAAAATTGGTACTTTCATGTCAGTAATCAAGTTTTAACAAAAATGATAATTTCAGTTCAATGATCAGTTCTTGACAAAAATGAAAATTTCGATACAATAATCAAGTTTTGACAAAAGTGATATTTTCATTTCACTAATAAAGTTTTGGCCAAAAATGTTCACTAATAAAGTTTGGCCAAATGTGATATCTTATTTCAATACTTATTCTTTGACCAAAATGTTATTTTTATTTCAATATTAATTATATTGAAAATGTAATCATTCTACTTCAATTTTAATTACATTGAAAAATGTAATCTTTTATTTAAATTTTAATTACATTGAAAAAAAATGTAATCTTTTAATTTATTTCTAATTATATTAAAAATGTAATCTTTTTGATTTATTTCTAACATTTCAACAAAAACAAATAAAAGGATAACTTTGTTTTCGACAATTCTAACATAAACAGTTTTCATATGAATCATTCTTTACATTAAAAATGTGATATTTTTTTTATGTTTTCAACACTTTAATTTTAACATGAACAATTTTCATATGAATAATTTTTTTCATTAAAATAAGATTTTTAATGTTTCATGTTTCCATTTCAAATAGATGAACACTTTTAGTCTATTCTATATATACGGTAAAAATGTAAATTTTATCATTAACATGGTTTCAATTCAAACAAATGAACGTTTTATGTTTTTATTGTAATTCATAAACCGTGTTCTAAATGTAAACAAACAAAAATAGGATTTTTATTAGTTAGCCAAATTCTGTCGTAATAAAAATGTATTCTATTTGTTGTTCATATTCTATTGTGAATAAACAAATAAAAAGAATATTTTATTTATCGTTCAAATCTTATTGCAAAGTAAACAAATAAAAGTAAGGTTTTATTTGTTGTTCATTTTCTGTTGCAAAGTAAACAAATAAACAAAAATAAAGTTTTCAATTTGTCGATCAACTTCTATTGTAATATAAACGAATAAAACTAAGTTTTTATTTGTCGATCAAATTCTATTGTTCATCTCAGAATAATAAAAAAACATTTTCTTTTTTTACAAAATAAATTAGAATAACTAGATCTGAATAAAATATGATTTAAATCTAAATTTAGATTTATTTTCTAATCGCAAATAAAATTCAACAATATATTAAATTCAACGCGGATCTAGCATATCATGAACAACAAAACAAACCACCAACAACAATCAATCATTCATCAATCACAGAACATTTCAGATCTGAATTACATCACAATACAATTATTTTTAACGCAAGAAAAATAATTTATAATTAATTAAATAATAAAATTCAGAATTCTCACATTGATTTTTGCTGAAAATTCGACTGTCTCGGAATCAGCTATGGTCCACGCCATCGCGAAGCTCTCGGAAAGACGAGTCCAACTCAACTGACGGTTCGTCAATCGGACCTCGTATGAAAGAGATATTGATTTTTAAAGATCGGATAAATTAAATATTTAATAAATAAAATATACTCTTCTTCTTTGTCACGATGTAGAACACGCCGAACCCAATTCCATCGTGCAACCTTCTGGGCGCGCCCCCCTCCGAGCCACCGACCGCCGATCAGACCCCGCCATCCCGACGCCCCGCCTGTGAGCCACCACCGCCCCCAATAGCTCCGAACTCGGCCTCCTCCTCCTCTCGAAAATCGAACCGGAACGCCCCCACTTCCTCGCCAGAATTCGCGAAATCCGTGCACTGAAAACTGATCTTAACCGTACGGATTTGTAGAGCTCTCTATCCTCTTCGATTTGGTATATTATTTATCAATTTTCATAGAACGGATTGGAAGAAATTGATGTTCGAAATTGAGAAGTTTCTGGTCGTAGAATGAATAGGCGTTGGCTGGCTCATTTCTAGGGTTAGGGTTTGACTTTTTTATTATTATTTTATTACTAAAAATGTGTTATAAAGGTGAAAATGCGGGTTGTCTCCGAATTGGGCATGCTTACTGTCGATCTTAACGTTTTGAGGCCTTCTGAATGCAATGGGATGGGTCTTGGGGTCCAATTCCGAAATATGTAGAAAGTTTTATTTTAAATCCCATTAAAAATTAATTAATTAAATATTGACCATACATTTAAATATGCCGGGGCCACATACGACCTCAGAAAATTCCAGAAAAATTATTTTTAGCTTTCTTATGACGATATGAATACAACAAAATTATTTTGGTCGAATTCTGAGACTTTTTGAAAAATGGCTATTTTTAAGGCGTTTAAATTTAACTGAAATAGTCAAAACACATTTTCTTTTGTCACGTTCACAAATCAATTCAAAAAATCCTGAAAATTGAAACCTGGCAATAATTTGACATTCAGGTTCCAACAAAAGTTGTTTCGTCGAAAACAGAGGTCGTTTGAAAAATGACTATTTTTAAGGCCAATATAGTTAATATTAAAAACACATTTTTAAACAAATAAATTCCGAAACTCAAAATATATAAGTGTTTACTGTTTTTCAATGCGGAAACGTCATTCCGAACTCAATGGAAGTGGTTTCGAGTCGAAATTCCTTCATATGTGAAAAGTAGCCTTTTGGGCCATATATATAAATTCTACAACGACCTTTCTAAAAATTGAATTGGTCCTAACTTTTGATTTTCGCTATGAAATTTCAATTTTTCAGATTCGTTAGAAAGATATGATTAAACAGATTTAAATATTTCTGGTTTCACTCAATTCTGACTTATTTTGAATCCTGTACATCCAGTTAAATTTCAAAATCAAATTTTCAAACTACCGCGCCATTTCTAATTCCTTTTATATATAAATTAAATTTATTCGTTTTAACTTCGATAAAAATAAATTCTAGCCATTATTATTAATAATAAATTATATTATATTCCCAAAATTCATTAAAATTTTCTAAAATAAATTTTTTAAATTGGTTCAGAATTTGCGGGTTGTTACAATCTCCCCCACTTAAAATCTTTTCGGCCTCGAATAGGAAATGAAGCTTAGATTGTTTATTTAACTAATTTAATTTTCATTCTTTAATTGTTTAATCATTTTATTAGTTGAATTCATATTCAAACAACACAATCATCAATCAATTAGTTGTTTAAATTTTCAAAAATATATAATTTTTATATATTCAAAAATCATATTTTCTAAAATCGAACTATATATAATAACAAGTATGTTAATTATGAATTCTTCTTCACTCTGCCTCATTCTAGGGCATTGCTAACCCCATCTCTAATGAGTATTATCATCATAGGATACTGCTGATTCTATCTCTAATGAGTATTCTTATTGGATATTACTAATCCAACCTCTGATGAGTCTTCTGTTTAGTTCTAATGAGTTGTACCCTAAAGATTTGAGCTAATCCAAGCTCTGATACCAGCTGTAACGACCAGGATTTCGCCCGACCCCAATTCGATCGCAATATCGATCAAGACCGTTCAAAACCAACGTACGTTAACTTTGGGCATACAACACATCAGAACGACAACACAGACTTTTATAACATCAATAATAAATGTTACATCAGAGTACAGAATATATCAGAGTACATCAATAAATAATACAGCGGAAGATACATTTACAATAAATTAAATACATTGCAGCGGAACTAATCTTAGCGGAAGGCCATCAATATTCTGGACCCGGCTTCAGACTTCAATCCAGGATCCTGCTTAACTATATCTGCAAAAAGCTACCCGACTGCCCATGTGGAAAGAGGGCACCCGAGTTTACAAAGTGAAACAAACTACAGGTCAGTCGTGGGACTGGTGTGAGTATTCTTAACTTAACCTATCTAATAAAAAATAGGCTAATCACAGGACCACGCCGCTAACGCGGAACGGGTTTACTCCATTGGATTGCGAGTGCATAATTAAAGTAAATCGTCAAATAACGTAATGCTTTTTAGAAAAATGAAACCATTATAAGACCCAGGTCCCATCACACAATGCAACGCACACCAGAGGATAGGGTTTTACCTTATAATGGTCAAAAGATGCTTGATACGTAAAAACGATATTATTATTAGTGTGTGTATATATATTTAAAACATTTCAATATAAATGTATTAATCTTAGACGACATAGGTACCATATACTATGTCGCCATATATAAGTTTACAATCAAAATCGTAATGTTGTATTGGAAATAGGTTTTCTGTCATGAAATCGAGGCTAGGGATCGTCCTCTTCCGATTCGAGATACTCTAGCAAATGCCTCAGGATCACACCTATGGGCAACCCTTGGAACGGTAGGGCCGGTCCCCACCTAATGGTAGTGGATTGGCAATTCCTGAACATACGTTTTCCGTCCCTTTTGGACCTATAATATGACCACTTCCGGCCTATAAAAATAACGAGGTACCTCAATCCATAATCCACATAGTAAAATGCTGTGACGAAAAGGAATCTCGCTCGATCCGAATCAGTCGCTAAACCGACCCAGACCGTTCGAAACGCCGAATCGTTTCGAGGAAAAGCCACATCAAAACGCAGACGAAAGAACATTTCATTGTATATTACAACAATGCATCAGATTACAAGAATATACAGAGTATACATGAATATTATGCAACAGAAAATATCAGAGATTACAATAAATTACATAGCAGCGGAAAATAATACAATACACAACTAGAAGAGATATACGGATACAAAGCTTTCTGGATATCATTCCAGCTATAAACCAGGATCCTGTGAATATAAATCTGCAAAAACCAAAACTACTAGCTGCCCGTGCCGAAAATAATGGCACCTAGAGTTTAGGTCAAAACAATAAACTCCAGGTCAGTCATGGGACTGGTGTGAGAACTAAAACAGTTATAAATCCTTATTTTAAAGTTAGGTAAATCAAGGGACCACGCCGCTAACGCAGAACGGGTTTCCTCCCAAGAATACCAGTGCATAAAACAACAGCGCAATGCTAAATAAAGAAAAATGAAGGTGTTATAAGACCCAGGTCCTATCACACAATGCAACGCAAGCCGGGGGATAGGGTTTTCCCTTATAACAGCCAAAGAATGCTAGATACGTATAAAACAAATCATTTGATACTATTATAAGTGCATAGTTTATAAAACAACTTCAAATCATAAGTATCAATCATAGGCGGCATAGGTACCATATATCATGTCGCCGTACTAGGCTCTACAAATAAAACCGCAAATGTCACGTATTTGGGAGTTGGATTTCCATCTATGAACCGAGGCAAAAGATAGTCCTCAACCGATTCGAGACTCTCTAGCCCGAGCCTCAGGAATAGCCGCAACTGCCCCTTGGATCGTCAGGGCCGGTCCACCGATGTGGATTATAATGCCTGAACAATACGTCTCCCCGCCCTATGGGGCGTAAATGAGCCAACAAATGACTCCATCAGACCCGGATCGTCCGATCAAACCGAGGCGCCTCGCAACAGCAACAACCACATAAGTCAAACTCGTCAGGGCGTGTAAAACCACTGACGCCACTTCTAACTAGAAAGAAACGCATGCCCTCCCTGAGGTCCGTCTCCCGTTTTTGGTTCATACCAGGTGTGAAACACGCGAAGTAATCGTTAGACAAAGCTATGCCACAAAGGTCGTGCTTTGATCATCACCACAAGACTTTTTTTTCAACAGAAGCCTTGATCAATTGCCACTTAGGCATGCCACACAGGCAATTCACTCTATGCGTTTGATATCCATCAGTATATAACCCCTGAGCTTGTACGTCTCAGAGAAGGGCGTTAAGAAAGAGAATAAATTCTCCGCCGCCAAACAAATATATATTTAATAGAAATCAATCGCACAGACTAAAATCCAATGTCAGACACATAGTCCTTTTACAAGTCCGTTATGGGTCTGAACGAAACCGGAGGCACCTAGTACCGCGTATATCCATCGATCTCCAAATACGTCTGGACGATCACCAACTATTTCCATCTTCTTGGGTGTACAGCCCAATCAAGATCATCAGTAATCACCCAAACGACGTGAAGACTTCCGGTCTTCGACCACCGTCTTCATCCTCGACTTATCGTCGTATCAGTTATTCAGAATGGGATAAACCCGGTCTTTCCGAATAACTCGCGTATATTATAAATACGTGTTACACAAACACAACATACGCCTCATTCCAATTCATCAGTCACTAACCGTAGATTAATCAAGAGAATAATTCCCAAATATTAACCCCGAAGGCCGAAACCAACATCAGATCAACATCCAGAAAACCATTCTGCTTAGCTAACCGACAGTTAGTTTCTAAATTTCACATTCATAGGGAAAGGTTCCCATTAATTTTATCAAAGGTAAATTCCTTGAATTTATACTTTAATCTTCTTTTGAATATCAATTCAAACTAGTTGGGATTAACGAACCTTACCGAAGTAATCATTTGTTTTAATTTCCCAATCCCAACCTATTCATTCGATGAAGTAAAACTGGTTATACTTCATATCTAACACCACGGTGTTATCGGTAAATTCAATTACCATTTCACGTTCAAATCTAATTAAAGATTTAACTATCGCCTGGAGCAAAACTGGGGATACTCCATTCTCGATCTTTTCAATCTAATTAAAGATTCATTAAAACTCCACTTAGTTTAAATCGTTAACTGGGTTAAAGAATCAGTGTCATTTAAAACACGGTTCACGATAAACCCAAAACCACATTCATTAATTATCGGGTTAAAGAACAAGTGTTATTTAAAACACTGTTCACGATAAACCCAAAAATCAATACCAATTCAATTCCAATTAAATATTATTTAATTGGTGCACTTCATTAGAACTAAATAAAAAGATTTAATCTTTTCTCAACTGGGCTTAGGAACAGTGTTAATGAAGACACCATTCATGACAAACCCAAATCACATTTGATATTAAACACAAGGCTCTGAATAGAAAATATATCGGCTTATATTCAATATCAAATTCTATGACCAACAGATATCGTATTCAAATTTCCATAACAACATCTGTATAATCACGAAATCCAACATCAAAATATTCCGAAGACAATTTCGACTCAAATCCATTCCAATGCAATTATTGGAAATTCTGGTTATTTTCAAAACCATTTCAAATCCAATTTATTTATTTAAAAATAAATAGAATTAAAAATAAATAGAATTTTAATCCTAGTTCAAAACTAGTTCATTTCGATAAAAATCTATTTTTATCTTTTCAAATATGGGGTATTTCATCCCAAATCTTTCTAAATCATTTCTTGTGATTTTACACAAATTATTACTATTTTTAATAATTTTATCAAAGCCCGTTCAGTCGATTTCCATCAATGGCCATCGAACTGCACTTACAGCGACCTTTTCCAAATTTGATTTGGACATAACTCCAAATCCAACCGTTAGATTTCAAATTTCTAATATTCGTTAGAAAGCCCTTTTCGATACGAACCCAACGGTTTCGGTTTTAGAGAATCCGACGGTCGGATCTCCCGTAATGTCCGTTAGAAGTCAATGGTCGAAATTCGCGAACTGCCGTGGCGCGGCGCGTTCTCTTCAGGCCATTATATTATATATATATAATATATATAATATATACTTCATCGATTTCAATTCAAAACGTGCTTTATAAATCGTTTTAAATTCATTTTCAAAACGGTTTCAACTTCATACTCAATTTCTAATCAAAATTGAATATTACAATATAAATTCGTTTTAAATTCATTTCAAATCGATTTTAATTCGATTTCAATTCGAATTCATTTCTATTCAATTTCAATTCGAATTCATTTATATTCAATTTCAATTCGAATTCATTTATATTCAATCTCAATTCGAATTCATTTCTTTTCAAAATATCAGATTTTGAAATCACTTTCGATATTCATGATAAAATGAATAAAATCGATATAAATATCGTTCACGTCAAAATGGCGTCAATCTAATCAACACGGCTTCATATATTTCTATTTTCTATTTAAAATGTTTCTTTTTTTCAAATATTTCTTTTTCAAATATGGATTGAGACCCAATCAATTACCATATAATGTTAATTATATGGATTTTCTACAACACATGCCTACAATAACAACGATGAATAATCAACCATCATCCAAAGTGCATTCTACACTGTATAAGCATCAAATATAGATATTCAACGCTTATAACAGTCTGTCAATCAATCGACCGACATACGACTAATTATTGAAATTAGTGTATGTCATATATCATCCCAATACCCGTGTGGGGTTTCAAACAATCAAGCACAGATTTTATTTGTGTAGTTGGGCGATGTGTAAAATTTATCGTCCCAATCAATATCAGTCAAATGTGTGTATATAAACAAATCGTCCGATTTGTTTCTTTTTATTTCATTTTATATACACGTTAAAAATTCTATTTTTAACTATAAAATATTTTCAACTATATAAATATTTTATTTCATTTCACATCATATCACACAATCAACTACACATCAAAATCGAACAAACAAGCATACAAGCCGTCCATGGTCTGTGGACGACGGGTGTCGGGTGCTACTAAACACCGTCTGCATCCTAGTATATATATATATAACTCGAAAAATTAAATTGAAAGGTGAGAAGTTCTCACCGACTAGCTAATCCAATACCACGACTCTTCTTATGTTGAAATCTTCGCCGTTCTTGCTTCTTGTCACTTTCTCTGCCCGTATTCTCTACATATGTAAAAATCGAATTTTTACTTCGCTATTCAATATATAAAAATCATATTTTTACTTCGCTATTCAATATATAAAAATCATATTTTTCCTATGCTATTCAATATATGAAAATCGAATTTTTACTTTGCTATTCAATATATGAAAACCGAATTTTTACTTTGCTATTCAATATATAAAAATTGAATTTTTACTTTGCTATTCAATATATGAAAATCGAATTTTTACTTTGCTATTCAATATTTGAAAATCGAATTTTTTACTTTGCTATTCAATATATAAAAATCGAATTTTTACTTTGCTATTCAATATATGAAAATCGAATTTTTACTTTGCTATTCAATATATGAGAATCGAATTTTTGCTTTGCTATTCAATATATAAAAATCATATTTTTCCTATGCTATTCAATATATAAAAATCAAATTTTATTATTTTTATAATGTAAAAATATCGTCTTTTCATGTTTAAAAATATCGTCTTCTAAACTATAAAAATCTAATCTCTTCAACCATAAAAATCCTATCTTTTTGCAAATAAAAATCATTTCTTTGATGCTATAATATATATATATATATAAAAACTGATTTTTAATCTATGCTAAAAATCCGATTTTTATATTTATAAAAACAATCACATTAACAAAGAAAATAAATAAATAAATAAAGAAAAATAGAAAGGACTCACTGTTGCGTTTCTGGAGGGCAAGGGGGGGTCTGACCATCGGTGAGGTAGCGCTGGGTCTATTGCGGGCAATGGGGTGCGAGCGTCGCTGCGCGGTTGAAGGAGAGAGAGAAGAGAGAGCACGCAGCAGGGGGGTCATGTTGAGGTGCAGCAGGTCGGAGGGGTGGTGCGTCGTTCAGATGGGGGAGGGCGAGGTCGGCGTTGGGTTGAGCGACAGGGGGATTGGGTCGATGGGGAAGTGGCGGTTGCTGATGAGGGGGCGAGCGGGGGGGGGGGGTCCACGCCTAAGGCGGCGCGTTCGCCAGGGCGCGTTGGCGCTCGTCCTTGAGGCGGCGGTGGACTTCGGCTAGGGCACGAGCCCTTTTCCCTTTTTTTTCTTTTGATTAAATCGATCTGAGAGAATGGGAGGGAGTGAGAGAATATATATTTTATTTATTTTCTTTTCTTTTAAAATTCTAAAAAGTAACTTTTTATTTCGGACTCAAAATGAGACCCAACGACTGTAACCCCTAGCTAATTACCCCCATTTCGAACACAATGGGATATGTGTCATGTAGGCTTATTCGACCGTTTCAATCAGTTTTCGTCAAAATCAAATTATACTCTATATATTGAATTTGAACGCGCATTCCAATTCACTGGGGTCACATACTAACTAGAAAATTTCCAGAAAAATATTTTCTAGCTTTGTATTGACGATATGGTCCTAACAAAACTAATTTCATCGAATTATGAGACCGTTTGAAAAATGGCCATTTTCCAGTCGATTAAAATCAACTAAAACTTGGTCAAACGCGTTTTCCTTTGCCACGCTCACATATTGATTTGAAAAATTATGAAATTTGAAACCTAGAAATAACTTGACATCACGGATACAACAAAAGTGATTTCGTCGAAATCCGAGGTCGTTTGCAAAATTTCCATTTTTAAGGGCTTGAATTCCATAGCGACTATTCAGAATTTTCAACTGGACATATCTTTTGGTTCTTGCTATGAAATCTCGATTTGTCGGATTCGTTGGGAAGATATTCTCTATTAGATTCCATTATTTTTGGTTTCACTAAAATCCGGTTTGTTTTGCACCCGGTACATTCATTTGAAGTTTGAAATCGAATTATCGAACTACCGCGCCATTTTCAATTCCTATTTATAATTATATATAATTATTTATATTCTATCGTCGATCTATATAACTATATACGATTGAATTTTATTCAAAAAGAAAATTTCTAGTCGATATTATTTAAAATAATCTATTATAAATAATCAAAATTTGCTAAAATTGCCAAAATAAAATTTTTGAACTGGCCCAGTTTTTCGGGTTGTTACAAATGTCGGGCCTTGTTAAAGCCCAAACACCACTTCAAGCTAGAAAGAAACGTATGCACTCCCTACGGTCCATATCCTGTTTTTGACTCATATCGGGGTGTGAGGCTCGCGAAGTCACGATATACACAAAGCTATGCCTAACGAGACTGTGCTTTTATCATCAACCACAAGGCCTGCTTTTTAACAATGCCTTGATCATTTGCATCTTAGGATGCCACTTTGTCAGACCCTACCATATTTTTGATCATCAACCAATATATATATATAACCTCTAAGCTCATACGTCTTAGAGAAGGGTGATCAGTAATGAATAAATTCTTCACCACCAAACAGAAATATATAATCAGTAGCGTTCAACAAATACAGCAGGAAGGAATACAATGTCAGACACACAATCCATTTACAAGTCCGCTCTGGGTCTGAGCGTAACAACGTGTCCGTCGATCTCCAAATGCATTTGGACGATCATTACTAAGTACCATGCCTTGGAAGGCCAATCCCAATTCAAGATACCAATCATCATCATCCCAACGATGTGAAAACCTTCGGTCTTCAATCACCGTCTTCATCTTCGACTCTTGATCGTCGTGATGGTTATTCAGAATGGGTTAAAACCGGTCTTTTCTGAATAACTCGCGTATTTTGGGATTAAAAAGCAAATAATAGAAAATCACACATTACGCCATATTCCAACTCAGAATATTCTTTTAATAAGATATTCATTTTTAAAAGATTCTCATTAATTTTATCAAAGATAAACATTTAAAATAAAATCTATAAATCAATTTCCGAAATATGGAATTCCACAGAAATCAAATCAATACATAATTGATATAGATTTCTGTTTCAGACTAATAATATAAGTGGAATAACGGCAAAGCCTCTTAAATTCCACATATAATATCGGTCTTCTTTTACAGAAGCCCATTTCGATTATTACCAATCGAATTTCCACTTAATTCCTACCTAATATATTAAATTAGAAAATTTTGATTTTTAGAAAATGCCTTTTTAAATCTATAAAATAGATTCATAAGTTCCAAATAATAATTTCAATGTAAATTGGATTAAAGGACAAATGTCATTAAAAACATCGTCCACGAAAAATCCACTTCACATCTCAATTTATTTATAATTACGAATTCTAGAAATCTTAATAAAAGATCTCCCTTTAAATATCAATTAAAAACATAATTTAAAATAAACATTGAAAATATTCTTTATATAAAAGACTCTAAATGGGAGTATTCTTTATATTACATATTTTTATCTTTTACAAATATTCTTTGTTTTAACATATACTTGATTAACAATATATATTTTGAAAATATATATATACTTTATATGAAAAGGATTTCTAACGTAAAAATATTCTCATTTAAAAGAATACCTAAATCGAGATGCGACTCAAACATTTACCATATAATTTGGATTACATGGATTTCACACACATGTGATAATAACAGTATAATCATCAAATCATTCGTCTACATCCAAAGTGTAATTTCCACTGCATAAGCGCTAAAATCAAATAATAACGCTCATCGCAGCTTGTCGATCTAACGATCAACATACAACTAAATATTGGGATTAGTGTATGTAAACTTTCATCCCAACACCCGTGTGGGGTTTCAACCATCAAACAAATGATAAACTAATTTGTGCACTTGGGCGATGTGTGGAAAATTATCGTCCCAATCACATACATAAGTCGGGTAATTTGTGAATGGAAGTGTAATACACAATACATATAATGATGACAAGAAAATATCTCTATTGCAATGAATAAATAAGCATAATAACTTTGTCTCTATTGACAATTTCTACTTTGCTAATTCTAAACAAAAATGGTGATTTTGTCTTGGCAATCCTAATGAGACAAAAAGATAAATATTTTGATTTAACTAACCTATCTCGACAAGTATATATCTTGACAAACATATATATATATATATATATATATATATATATATATATATATATATATATTGCTTCAACTAATTCATTTTGACAAAAATGAATATTTCTGACCAAATGCATAATTTGGTTTAACTAGTATAAATTGACTAAAATGAATAATTATTTTTATCTAATGTAAATTAACAAAAATGATTAATTGTTTTTAACTAATATAAATTTACAAAACTGAATCATTTGTGTTTCAATTCTGATGAAATGTGCCAATGCTATATTTTGTTTCATTCTTTTAATTTAGACAAAATGAGTGCTTTTGTCTATTTTACTTTAATAATAAAAATGTGAATGTTTAGTTATTAAAATGTAACTTTTAAATTCTATCCTTTATTTCAAACCATCTTTATTCATATCAAAATTATAAATTAAGAAAATAATTTTCAATCTGCTGGTTTGTTTGCATTAGTGAATTGCAAACAAAAATGAACTTTATTTTAAGGTTTTATTTGCAACAAGGAATGCAAATAACAAATATAACTTTTATTTTTATTTAAAAGTATATTTGTGTGAATGTAAAAAGAACCTCATTTCCAAAGTGTATTTACATAAAAGAAACAAATTTTATTTAAATGGGTATTTGCATTTATGAACACAAGCAAAGAATAGTTTTGTTTACAAATTATTGTGACGGCAAGGAATTTCG
Source organism: Allium sativum (assembly GCA_030737875.1). NCBI lineage: Eukaryota > Viridiplantae > Streptophyta > Magnoliopsida > Asparagales > Amaryllidaceae > Allium > Allium sativum. The sequence continues at coordinate 25,469 of JASFAX010003622.1, forward strand.
CTCGGTCCGAACCAGTCCCTAAACCGACCCAGGCCGCTCGAAACGCCCTATCGTTCGAGAACACGACAAAATAGAACGCTGACGGAAGAACATTTCATTGTATTTACAACAATGCATCAGAATACAAGAATATACAGAGTATAAATGAATATTACACGGAAATACCAGAGATTTAAATTACATTTAAATACATAGCAGCGGAAAATAATACAATACACAACTAGAAGAGACATACGGATACAAAGCTTTCCGGATATCATTCCAGCTATAAACCAGGATCCTGTGAATATAAATCTGCAAAACCAAAACTACTAGCTGCCCATGTCAAAATAGGGGCACCCAGAGTTTAGGTCAAAACAATAAACTCCAGGTCAGTCATGGGACTGGTGTGAGAACTAAAACAGTTATTAATCTTTGTTTTTAAAGTTAGGTAAATCAAGGGACCACGCCGTATAACACGGAACGGGTTTCCTCCCAAGAATACCAGTGCATAAAACAGACAGCACAATGCTAAATAAAGAAAAATGAAGCTGTTATAAGACCCAGGTCCTATCACACAATGCAACGCAAGCTGGGGGATAGGGTTTCCCCTTATAACAGCCAAAGCATGCTTGATAAATTTAAAAACAGGTTATTTGATACTATTATAAGTGCATAGTGTATAAAGCAGCTTCAAATCATAAGTATCAATCATAGGCGGCATGGGTACCATATATCATGTCGCCATACTAGGTTCTACAATCAAAACCGCAAATGTCACGTATTTGGAAATTGGATTTCCGTCTGTGAACCGAGGCAAAAGATAGTCCTCACCGACTTCGAGACTGTCTAGCCCGAGACTCAGGGTCAGAGCGCATCGACCCTTGGATCCTCAGGGCCGGTCCACCGATGTGGATTAATTTTAAATCCTGAACATGCGTTTCCCCGCCCTTTGGGGCGTAAATGAGCCAACGAATGACTCCACCGGACCCTGATCGTCCGATCAAACCGAGGCGCCTTGCAACAGCAACAACCACATAGGTGAAAAGTATATAAATGTCAGGGCTGGTAGGTCACTGACACCACCCTAGCTAGAAAGAAACGCATGCCCTCCCTGACGTCCTCTCCCGTTTTTGGTTCACAACCGGGGTGCGAAACTCGCGAAGCAAACGTTACACAAAGCTACACCACAAAAGCCGTGCTTCGATCATCAACCACAAGACTTTGCTTTTCAACAGAAGCTTTGATCATTTGCATCTTAGCATGCCACACAGGCAATTCACTCCATGCGATTGATATCCATCAATATATAACCCCTAAGTGTAACACCCCACCTCCACCAGGGTGGCTCTTGCAAGCACTCTGACTTTGGAGGGGCGTTTGAATCAGGTAAACATGCATAATGATATATCAAGGCAGAACAAGAACATATGTATATATGTAAACAGAGTAAATAACATAGATAAAACAGCGGAAGATTTCAAAACATTTCAAAACAAGTCTGGTACAACATAGCTTTCCAAATAAACAAGTCTAGATAAAACAACATCAACTGAAAAACTGAAATAAATAAGTGCTATCCCCAATTAAGTGGTAACCATAGCTAGCTTCATGTCGAAACTGTACATGAGCTGAAATCCCACAAGCAAGCAATCCGAAATCCAAGCTAAGCTCCAGTATTCCCTCCCTGAGAACCTGGGGGGGGGGGGGGGGAACGGAAGAAAAGAGGCGAAAGAAAACAGGTCAGTCAAAAAGACTGAGTAAGCCCTACTACAATCAATGTAAACTGATAAAGTTAACTGGCATGAGCAGCAGGGATGAACATAAGGATAACAATATACTAGCATGATGATTAACTAACAAGGTAGATAAAGGTGTCATCGCATAATCAGGATTAAGGTTTTGCACCACAGGTGTACTAGCAAACTAACATGACTTGAATAAACAAGTATTGATCCCTTGGCCCAAGCTTTGGCCCAATAACATGAAATGACCCTAATACAAGGTCCAACCAAACGGTCTAGTCGATCGGCTCCCTAAGCCTAACTCGTCACGTGTTGGTGTCAATACGGCCCAATCATAATTGTAGTCGAACTGTGCCGGGTCCACCCTTCGGGTGTATCAAGCCCTAGGGTGTCAACCCCTGGACACCATGAACATGAGTGCACAGTCCCGATCTACTGGTACCCGTGCATGTTTTCTCCGGCTATGGACTATGTGCACGACCAGAGTCCGCCCGGAACTACACCGGCGTACCCTCTGCCGTCGCTTTTGGTCACTTACCTCCAGTCCAGTAATCGTGCCCCCACCCTAGCCTAGTCCCTAGGGTCATGATGATACTAACTTGGGATTACTGCTGGAGTGGGTCCCCATTGCTAGGATTTTTCTAGTGGGTTAAGTACGGTTTAACCCTCTTGCTAATCCTGGATTAACTTGGTTAAGTGTAACGATGAGTTCACGACTTAACCTCGATTAATCTACCAAGCCCAAATTGGTTAAGTATTAAGTGGACCATGACTTAACCCTAATCACGAGGCATTAATTAATTTAATGCGCCTTAACCTCTCACATTAGACCTTGTTGTGGTTACTAGTTAAGCCGGGCGGGTCCGGGTAGCTTTACACCACAACTTGGTCTAACCTCGGGTTCAAGGTACAACATGACCAACTTCTCACATTGGGTCCTATTGTTTGTAGCAACTAGTTAAGCCGGTCGGTTCCGGGTAGGTTTACGCTACAAACTCAACCCAACCTCGAGTTGGCCACACTTATCTTTTCTAAGTGTCATGTCCATCATGTTTCCAAAACATGTTACAAGTTTTCAAGCAATTGGGTAGACCTAACTTAATAGGTAAATTCCCAATGGGTAGACCTAACTTAATAGGTAAATTCCCAAGCTTATGTTTTATGTCTTTTAAGTTTACCCAACCCCAAACGCAATCCCATCGCTTACATATCGCAATAGCGCATAAAGGATAGAAAGAGGGAACTTGGCATAATCATGACATAAAGGTATTGAAGCCACAAGCTTAACATGGTGGCATATGAAATGTTCATATGTTCATACACTTGCATATTACATTTTTAGGCCTCAAAAGCATGCATAAAACCAAACTTAGTATATTGGTGATACATGGTGCTAAATGACATGTAGAGATGGCCATAAGTTCGCATTTAGCCTCACATGCAAGTTATCATAAGAGATATGATAACTTACATGTTGCTAAAATGCAACCTTTGGCATAAAGCTTAAAGCTTTATGTTCATAAACCCAAAATAAGCTTGCATAACATGATAGCATGAACAAAATGTTCAACCCAAACTTGCATAACATAACTTGGCATACTTGCATATAAACTTGCATATCACAACATGATAAACTTGCATATAAACTTGCATATCACAACATGATAAACTTGCATATAAACTTGCATATCATACATTTAACTTTAGAGTTTAAGTATGAAAGTAGAATAGGGCTTACAATGCTTAAGAAGTCACAAAAATATGACAAAGCCCTTATGAAATCAATTAAACCCAAAATGCAAGCAAAACCCTTGAGCCAAAATGATCAAGACTCTTTCTTTATGATGCAAATATATAAACTTGACTTGAATGCAAGCTAATGATGCTCATACAAGTTTGAAAACACTTGTATGCATGGAAAATCACTTAGGAATTTATTTAGGAATTTTATGAAGAGAGTGGAGGCCATGAGAGGATTGATTTTGCCATAGTTTAGTTGTATGAAAGAATAATGATGATTTAGGGTAGGTTAGGGTCTTATTTATAGATTAGGCAAGTGTTTTAGGCCATAGGATTAACGCTAGATTCAATCCAAGCCATCAAAGCATGTCTTGGGGAAGAAGTCAAGTGTAGGAACCATCTAGGGCCTTTAGATTAAAGATGAACCATGAGAACCATTCAAATGCAAAATCTGCATTTGAGCGAATCGGCCCACGGGTTGACAGCCAAACACCCTGGATTAACCCCTAGTCGACCCAGCGGGCTCGGGTCGACCTCAAAAATCGGCCGGTTCGGTTATTCCCCTCTCCCAATTCGCTGTTTTGAACATTTTCGCATATTTATTTATTTAATTTTCAATTATATATATATATATATATATATATATATCAATATATATATTTTTCTGCGCAACCCATTTCACTTAATTAAGTATACTTTAATTTGGGAATTTTTCGTGAAACTGCGCAAGGCCATATCTTGGTCATACGGACTCCGATTTTCGAAAACTCGGACTCTATTTCGCGTATTTTTCCGAGACAAACGCAATGGCATAGCCCGTTTCCCTTGATTCAGATTTTACAGTTTAATTCTGCCTCCATTTATGTTATAACATGTTATTCAAAAATACGGGTTGTTACATTCTTCCCTCCTTAAAGGATTTCGTCCCCGAAATCTCCAAGTTAGGAAGAACGTATCCTACCATCCATCATCCATCTACTCAAAACATCATCCACGAGCAATCATTGTCCTTAAAAGGTTCTAAATGCTGTATGATCATATGCAAAGGTGTTTGTATATGTACTTATCTAATGCGAAAATCAGGAGGTTACTGATTCAGTAAACCCCCTTAATGCAAAATATGTTAGTGAAATGAGTCCATATGTATGCAAATTCCTAACATAATTTATAATCTCTACATGAGTGCACATAACATTCATCCATATGCAACATCCACGTGATAGCATAACAAGTTTTCATCCATGAATAAGCATAAACACTCATGCATATGCGGTATGAAAGTGTGTGAGCCGATCTTAGTGCCTAACGTGTATTATGCATCCACGAGTATCCACTTGCAAACACTTGCAACCACTTGCAACCATCAAGCATAACATGTTTCAAACACATGTATCATCCAAAGGGTTTCTACCTAAGGTTCTCATGACAAGATTAACACGATAAACTAGATAAACATGGATAGCAAAGAGAAAGATATGCTAACAAAGAAAAGAGATTGAGCAGTACCCTCAAAAAGGAATGGATAAAGCCCACGCATCTTCTCCTCGGTTTCCCAAGTTGCGTCTTCTTCGGCTTCACCCCATTGAACCTTCACCAATTTGACCTCTCGATTCCTTAGCTTCTTGGTCTCCGTCCCCAAGATACGAATCGGAGCTCTCCTCAAGGTAGCCTCTTTCTCCACTTCTACATCTTTTAGAACACTTGGCTCAACAACCTCTGCTGATTCATGTAAACACTTCCGGAGATGCGAGACATGAAAAACATCGTGTACTCCAGCAAGCTTCTCGGGCAACTTCACTCTATAAGCCATCTGCCCGATCCTCTCTATAATAGGGAATGGTCCAACAAACCTCGGTGCCAACTTCCCAACAGCTCCAAATCGGACCACATTCCGCAAAGGAGAAACCTTCACGAAAACCATATCCCCAACATCAAACTCCAAATCCGTTCTTCGCTTATCAGCATAGGATTTCTGTCGGTCTTGGGCCGCTTTCATCCGTCTCCGAACCAACTCGATCTTCTCGGATGTATCTCTGATCATATCAGGCCCAAGTATAAGCTCATCTGTAGTCTCCCACCAACATGTAGGCGACTTGCACGGCCTCCCATATAAAGCTTCAAATGGTGCCATCCCTATGCTTGCCTGATAACTGTTATTATATGCAAACTCAACAAGAGGAAGATGGTCTTCCCAAGTACCACCAAAATCCAGAATACAAAGCCTCAACAGATCCTCGAGTACCCTATTCACCCTTTCGGTTTGACCGTCCGTCTGTGGGTGATAAGCCGTACTTAGATTCAACCTTGTGCCCATAGCTTCTTGCAAGCTATTCCAGAATTGACTTGTAAAGATTGGGTCACGGTCACTAACTATACTAGAAGGGACTCCATGTAGTCTCACAATCTCACGAAGATATACAGACGCTAGCCAAGATGCGGTCCTCTTGCTCTTCGCCGGAATGAAATGAGCACTCTTCGTAAGTCTATCCACAATAACCCAAATGCTCGTATTCCCTTTCCTTGACCTTGGTAGCCCATCGATAAAATCCATGGAAATACTCTCCCACTTCCATAGTGGAACGTCTAGAGGATGCAATAGCCCACCGGGCTTCTTCGACTCAGCCTTAACTTGCTGGCAAATGATACATCTAGAGACAAATTCTGCCACATCCTTCTTCATCCCAGGCCAAAAGAAAATGCGCTTCATATCTTTATACATCTTATCTCCGCCCGGATGTATAGTCAACTTAGAGCGATGCGCTTCCTCAAGAACTCTTCTTACTAGATCTTCTACCATTGGAACACATAACCTTCCGTCTTTCCTCAGCCAACCCTTGTCATCAATAGAATATCGAGCGAGATGACTAGACGTCTCTCCTCGAATTAGCTTATCCATAATCTCAACTATCTGAGGGTCTTCTCTCTGCGAAGCCCCAACTTGATCAAGAAGGGCAGGTCTGAGTTCCGGAGATGCTAAAGAACCGGTCATCGACTCAATCGCCAAAGAGAAATCAAAGGTTGCCACATACTCTAAATTCTTCATCTCAACGAATAGAGGACTTAGGGTCAACCTTCTTCTACTCAATGCATCTGCTATCACATTCCCCTTGCCAGGGGTATAAGCTATCTCAAAATCGTAGGACGCCAAGAATTCCATCCATCTTTGTTGCCTCAGATTCAGATCCTTCTGAGAAAAGAGATACTTCAATGACTTGTGATCGGTATAAAGCTCAAATCTTTCTCCCAGAAGATAATGGCGCCAAGCCTTGAGTGCATATACTATTGCTGCCAACTCTAAGTCATGAGTGGGATAATTCTTCTCATGCACTTTGAGTTGTCTACCGCCAAAGCATATCACTCTTCCTTCTTGCATAAGAACAGCTCCTAACCCCGTGCCACATGCATCGGTGTATACGGTAAATAACTTCCCTCCATCGGGCAAAGCTAGAACAGGTGCTGATGTGAGGGCTCTCTTGAGCTTCTGAAAAGCAAGCTCGCATTCTATGCTCCAAGCAAAAACTAAATTCTTCTTCGTCAATTTAGTGAGAGGAGCGGATATCTTTGCGAAGTCCTTGATGAACTTCCGGTAAAAACCCGCAAGACCTAGAAAACTTCTCACTTCGGTTGCATTCCTTGGAGTCTTCCAATCCTGAACTGCCACTACCTTTGCGGGATCCACCGCTAAGCCTTGCTTAGATACTATATGCCCAAGGAATCTAACTTCCCTTCTCCAAAAGTGACACTTGGAGAACTTGGCCTTCAACTGATGCGGTCTAAGCGTATCCATCACCTCCATGAGATGCCTTGCGTGCTCTTCCTCATCCTTAGAGAAGATTAGAATATCATCTACGAAGACCACGACAAACTTGTTCAAGAACTCCCTGAACACCCTACTCATCAAGTCCACGAAATATGCGGGTGCATTAGTCAAGCCGAACGGCATGATAAGCCATTCGAAGAATCCATCTGGAGTTCTGAACGCAGTCTTGTCTATACTATCTTCAGCTACCCTGAGCTGATGGAACCCCGTAGCAAGATCAAGCTGAGAGAAAACAGAAGCACCGACAAGTTGGTCAAAGAGATCATCAATCCTCGGTAACGGGTGTCTGTTCTTCTTAGTCAGCTTATTCAACTCTCGATAGTCAACGCAAAGTCGGAGAGAACCATCCGCCTTGGTAGCAAATACCACAGGCGCTCCCCATTCAGATATACTTCGTCTAATGAAGTTCTTCTCAAGCAACTCTTTCACTTGCTTACTTAGCTCCCGCCTTTCACGCGGAGCCATGTGCCGAACGGGCAAAGAAACAGGCTTTGCATTATCCACCAGATAAATGCGGAAATCAATCTCTCGCTTAGGGGGCAACCCCCTAACTTCATCGAAAACATCTGGATACTCTCGAACCACTCTGACAGACTGAAGAGTTTCCATTGACGAGTCGAGTGATTCCAGATAGCACAACATGACGGGACCTCCCGGATCACAAGAAATCTCTAGGGTGTTTCCGAGGCGAGTCACGAGCCTCACAACCCTATGCTCACAATCAAGAATGGCTCCATATCTGGACAGCCAATCCATGCCCAATATCAATCCGTATCCCCTAAAACCAAGAACATAAGCACTGCACAAGAACTCTACACTCAGTATAGAGATCCTCAAATCCCCACATATCATAGACAAATGGGCGGAACCCCCAATAGGATTTGAGATACAAACGGGATCATCTACCAAGCTAGTACTAAGGTGCAAACTATCAACAAGATCAGATGAGATAAAGCTATGCGATGCACCAGAATCAAACAAGGTACGAACTGGAAAATCAGAAATATATACAAGGCTCTCAACAGAAATACTACCTCGATCGGGAACTGGAGCGACATTGAGAGCATGAACTTGCCCTCTTGAAGGTCCAGCACGCTGAGTCTGACCCTGGCCTTGCCCTTGCTTCCTCGGGCAATCCTTACTGAAATGTCCAGTCTCACCGCAGAAAAAGCATTCACCATTCTTCCTTTTCCTCTTCTTACAATCCTTAATAAGATGCCCAACTGAACCGCAATAATGGCACTTCCCCTTGTTGTTCTTGCCCTTGTTGTTATTGCCCTTGTTGTTGTTCCCCTTGTTGCCTTGACTCTTGTTCTTGTTCTGATTGCCTTGACTGCTCTGACCACTTGGATTACCCTGATTTCCTTTTCCCTGGGAATCAGTCTTCTTGGCTTGAGTATCATTCATCTTGGTTTCTTTCTTGACATCTCCCTGAAGTAACGCCATATCAACCAAACTCTCAAACATGGCCCTATGGGGAATATGTGACATAGCCAATCCCTGCAACGGCTCATTCAATCCTCTAGCAAAACGAAGAGCCTTCTTCTGAGGAGTATTCACCATATCCAAGCCAAAACGAACTAACTGATTGAACTTGTTCACATATTCTTTGACAGACATATCTCCTTGTTTCAAAGTTATGAACCTCTCCATTTGCAGATTCTCCTCAGCAGAAGATAGAAACTTAAGCATGAACCTTGCCCTAAAATCGGCCCAAGTCTCAACAGGCCTAGTACCATTGGTGACTTCCCACCAATAAGCGGCTTCATCCTTCATAAGCCAAACCGCCAACAAGAGCTTCCTCTGATCGTCTAACCCAAAGATAGCAAACAAATCCTCGGTCTCTTTCAACCAATTTCTGGCCTCTACAAAAGTCTCAGTGCCTTGAAAGTTCTTGCCACCCATTGCTTTGAAATCTTTGCAAGTCTTTGCGAAGTCCACTTGAGGATGCTGAGGGGGAGGAGGAAGAGGAACCTCAGCGACAGGAAGAGGAGGAACATTAACCACCGGAGGAGGAGGAGGAGGAACATTAACTACCGGAGGAGGAGGAGGAGGAACATCTGCGGGGCCGGCTTCGGTCGCCCTAGCCTCCAAAAGTCTCCTATACCAAACAGGTACGTGTACTCCCTCCGGAATAGCAAAGTTATCGGCCATACTGAAAACGAAGAAAAAGACAGATTCAGAATGGAGAAAAACGAAGGAATTTTGCTAATGGCTTTTTGGGGAATAACCTTTAAAATAAACTAGACTTTTCTTTGGAAAATACTTTATACTTGGTTTTGAAAATAGTTTTCCAAAAGTTTTCTAAAAGCCTTTTTGTTCCTTCTCGTACCATATGCTTTAATACCAAATGTAACACCCCACCTCCACCAGGGTGGCTCTTGCAAGCACTCTGACTTTGGAGGGGCGTTTGAATCAGGTAAACATGCATAATGATATATCAAGGCAGAACAAGAACATATGTATATATGTAAACAGAGTAAATAACATAGATAAAACGGCGGAAGATTTCAAAACATTTCAAAACAAGTCTGGTACAACATAGCTTTCCAAATAAACAAGTCTAGATAAAACAACATCAACTGAAAAACTGAAATAAATAAGTGCTATCCCCAATTAAGTGGTAACCATAGCTAGCTTCATGTCGAAACTGTACATGAGCTGAAATCCCACAAGCAAGCAATCCGAAATCCAAGCTAAGCTCCAGTATTCCCTCCCTGAGAACCTGGGGGGGGGGGGGGGACAGAAGAAAAGAGGCGAAAGAAAACAGGTCAGTCAAAAAGACTGAGTAAACCCTACTACAATCAATGTAAACTGATAAAATTAACTGGCATGAGCAGTAGGGATGAACATAAGGATAACAATATACTAGCATGATGATTAACTAACAAGGTAGATAAAGGTGTCATCGCATAATCAGGATTAAGGTTTTGCACCACAGGTGCACTAGCAAACTAACATGACTTGAATAAACAAGTATTGATCCCTTGGCCCAATAACATGAAATGACCCTAATACAAGGTCCAACCAAACGGTCTAGTCGATCGGCTCCCTAAGCCTAACTCGTCACGTGTTGGTGTCAATACGGCCCAATCATAATTGTAGTCGAACTGTGCCGGGGCCACCCTTCGGGTGTATCAAGCCCTAGGGTGTCAACCCCTGGACACCATGAACATGAGTGCACAGTCCCGATCTACTGGTACCCGTGCATGTTTTCTCCGGCTACGGACTATGTGCACGACCAGAGTCCGCCCGGAACTACACCGGCGTACCCTCTGCCGTCGCTTTTGGTCACTTACCTCCAGTCCAGTAATTGTGCCCCCACCCTAGCCTAGTCCCTAGGGTCATGATGATACTAACTTGGGATTACTGCTGGAGTGGGCCCCATTGCTAGGATTTTTCTAATGGGTTAAGTACGGTTTAACCCTCTTGCTAATCCTGGATTAACTTGGTTAAGTGTAACGATGAGTTCACGACTTAACCCCGATTAATCTACCAAGCCCAAATTGTTTAAGTATTAAGTGGACCGTGACTTAACCCTAATCACGAGGCATTAATTAATTTAATGCGCCTTAACCTCTCACATTAGACCTTGTTGTGGTTACTAGTTAAGCCGGGCGGGTCCGGGTAGCTTTACACCACAACTTGGTCTAACCTCGGGTTCAAGGTACAACATGACCAACTTCTCACATTGGGTCCTATTGTTTGTAGCAACTAGTTAAGCCGGTCGGTTTCGGGTAGGTTTACGCTACAAACTCAACCCAACCTCGAGTTGGCCACACTTATCTTTTCTAAGTGTCATGTCCATCATGTTTCCAAAACATGTTACAAGTTTTCAAGCAATTGGGTAGACCTAACTTAATAGGTAAATTCCCAATGGGTAGACCTAACTTAATAGGTAAATTCCCAAGCTTATGTTTTATGTCTTTTAAGTTTACCCAACCCCAAACGCAATTCCATCGCTTACATATCGCAATAGCGCATAAAGGATAGAAAGAGGGAACTTGGCATAATCATGACATAAAGGTATTGAAGCCACAAGCTTAACATGGTGGCATATGAAATGTTCATATGTTCATACACTTGCATATTACATTTTTAGGCCTCAAAAGCATGCATAAAACCAAACTTAGCATATTGGTGATACATGGTGCTAAATGACATGTAGAGATGGCCATAAGTTCGCATTTAGCCTCACATGCAAGTTATCATAAGAGATATGATAACTAACATGTTGCTAAAATGCAACCTTTGGCATAAAGCTTAAAGCTTTATGTTCATAAACCCAAAATAAGCTTGCATAACATGATAGCATGAACAAAATGTTCAACCCAAACTTGCATAACATAACTTGGCATACTTGCATATAAACTTGCATATCACAACATGATAAACTTGCATATCACAACATGATAAACTTGCATATCACAACATGATAAACTTGCATATCATACATTTAACTTTAGAGTTTAAGTATGAAAGTAGAATAGGGCTTACAATGCTTAAGAAGTCACAAAAATATGACAAAGCCCTTATGAAATCAGTTAAACCCAAAATGCAAGCAAAACCCTTGAGCCAAAATGATCAAGACTCTTTCTTTATGATGCAAATATATAAACTTGACTTGAATGCAAGCTAATGATGCTCATACAAGTTTGAAAACACTTGTATGCATGGAAAATCACTTAGGAATTTATTTAGGAATTTTATGAAGAGAGTGGAGGCCATGAGAGGATTGATTTTGCCATAGTTTAGTTGTATGAATGAATAATGATGATTTAGGGTAGGTTAGGGTCTTATTTATAGATTAGGCAAGTGTTTTAGGCCATAGGATTAACCCTAGATTCAATCCAAGCCATCAAAGCATGTCTTGGGGAAGAAGTCAAGTGTAGGAACCATCTAGGGCCTTTAGATTAAAGATGAACCATGAGAACCATTCAAATGCAAAATCTGCATTTGAGCGAATCTGCCCACGGGTTGACAGCCAAACACCCTGGATTAACCCCTAGTCGACCCAGCGAGCTCGGGTCGACCTCAAAAATCGGCCGGTTAGGTTATTCCCCTCTCCCAATTCGCTGTTTTGAACATTTTTGCATATTTATTTATTTAATTTTCAATTATATATATATATATATATATCAATATATATATATATTTTTCTGCGCAACCCATTTCACTTAATTAAGTATACTTTAATTTGGAAATTTTTCGTGAAACTTCGCGAGGCCATATCTTGGTCATACGGACTCCGATTTTCGAAAACTCGGACTCTATTTCGCGTATTTTTCCGAGACGAACGCAATGGCATAGCCCGTTTCCCTTGATTCAGATTTTACAGTTTAATTCTGCCTCCATTTATGTTATAACATGTTATTCAAAAATACGGGTTGTTACACTAAGCTCGTACGTCTCAGAGAAGGGCGTTAAGCAAGAGAATGAATTCTCCGCCCCAAACAGATATATATTTAATAGAGATCAATCACACAGACTAAAATCCAATGTCAGACACACAGTCCATTTACAAGTCCGTTCTGGGTCTGAACGAAACCGGAGGCACCTAGTACCCCGCATATCCATCGATCTCCAAGTACGTCTGGACGATCACCAACTGTTTCCATCTTCTTGGGTGTACAGCCCAATCAAGATCATCAGTAATCACCCAAACGACGTGAAGACCTCTGGTCTTCGACCATCGTCTTCATCTTCGACTTATCGTCGTATCAGTTATTCAGAATGGGATAAACCCGGTCTTTCCGAATAACTCGCGTATATTTTTAAATAAGTGTTACACAAACAGAACATACGCCTCATTCCAATTCATCAGTCACTAACCGTAAATTGATCAAGAGAATAATTCCCCAAATATTAACCCCGAAGGCCGAAACCAACATCAGATCAATATCCAGAAAACCATTCTGCTTAGCTAACCGACAGTTAGTTTCTAAATTTCACATTCATAGGGAAAGGTTCCCATTAATTTTATCAAAGATAAATTCTTTAATTTATTCTTTAATCTACTTTTGAATATCAATTCAACTAGTCGGGATTAACGAACCTTACCGAAGTAATCATTTGTTTTAATTTCCCAATCCCAACCTATTCATCCCATGAAGTAAAACTGGTAATACTTCATATCTAACACCACGGTGTTATCGGTAAATTCAATTACCATTTCACGTTCAAATCTAATTAAAGATTTAACTATCGCCTGGAGTAAAACTGGTGATACTCCATTCTCGATTATTTCAATCTAATTAAAGATTCATTAAAACTCCACTTAGTTTTAATCGCTAACTGGGTTAAAGAATCAGTATCATTTAAAACACGGTTCACGATAAACCCAAAATCACCTTCCATTAATTATCGGGTTAAAGAACAAGTGTTATTTAAAACACTGTTCACGATAAACCCAAAAATCAATATCAATTCAATTAAATATTATTTAATTGTTACACTTCATTAAATCTAAATAAAAAGATTCACACTTTTTCTCAACTGGATACAAGAACAGTGTTAATGAAGACACCATTCACGACAAACCCAATCACATTTGATATTAAATACAAGGCTCTGAATAGAAAATATATCGGCTTATATTCAATATCAAATTCTATGACCAACAGATATCGTATTGGAAATAACGATATATATATCTATATCTTTCAAATTTCCATAACACCATCTGTATAATCATGAATTCCAACATCGAAATATTCCGAAGACAATTTCGACTCAAATCCATTCCAATGCAATCATTGGAAATTCTGGTTATTTTTAAAACCCTTTTTAAATTCAATTTATTTATTTTAAAATAAATAGAATTATAATTCTAGTTCAAAACTAGTTCATTTCGATAAAAAACTATTTTTATCTTTTCAAATATGGAGTTTTTTCATCCCAATTTTTCCCAAATCATTTCTTATGATTTTAAACAAATTATTACTAATTTTAATAATTTTATCAAGGCCCGTACAGTCGATTTCCATCAACGGTCATCGAACTGCACTTACTGCGACCTTTTTCAAAGTTGATTTGGACATAATTTCAAATCCAACCGTTAGATTTCAAATTTCTAATATTCGTTAGAAAGCTCTTTTCGATACGAACCCAACGGCTCTGGTTTCAGGAGAATCCGACGGTCGGATATCCCGTAATGCCCGTTTGAAATAAATGGTCGAAATTCACGAACTGCTGCTGCGCGGTGCGTTCTATTCAGGCCATTATATTATATATATAATATATATTTCGTCGATTTCTATTTAAAACGAATTATATAGATAGTTTTGAATTCGTTTCAAAAACATTTTGAACTTCCATTTCAATTCAAATCAAAATTGAATTCTTCCTTATAAATTCGTTTTAAGATTCATTTCTATTCAATTCAAATTTCAATTCAATTTGAATTCATTTCAATTCAGTTTCACTTCAAATTGGTTTTCTATTCAATTTGAATTCATTTCGTTTTCTATTTGATTCAATTCGAATTTGGTTTTCTATTCAATTTGAATTCAATTCGTTTTCTATTCAATTTGAATTCAATTCGTTTTTCTATTCAATTCAAATCAAATTTCATTTCAAAATATTCGATTTCGAAATCACTTCTCAATATTCGTTTTAAAATGAATAAAATCGATATAAATATCGTTTACGTCAAAATGGCGTCAATCTAATCAACACGACTTCATATATTGATATTTTCAAATATTCCATTTCGAATATTTCTATTTCAAATATTTCTATTTCAAATATTTCTTTTCAAATATCTTATTTCAAATATTTCCATTTCAAATATTTCTATTTCAAATATTTCTATTTCAAATATTTCTTTTTCGAAACTGGAATGAGGCCCAATCAATTACCATATAATGTTAATTATATGGATTTTCTACAACACATATAAATATCAACAACGATGAATAATCAACCGTCATCCAAAGT
This sequence comes from Allium sativum, assembly GCA_030737875.1. Taxonomy (NCBI): domain Eukaryota; kingdom Viridiplantae; phylum Streptophyta; class Magnoliopsida; order Asparagales; family Amaryllidaceae; genus Allium; species Allium sativum. The sequence goes on from JASFAX010003622.1 coordinate 40,691, forward strand.
GCATTCTACACAGTATAAGCATCAAATATAAATATTCAACGCTTATAACAGCCTGTCAATCAATCGATCGACATACAACTAAACAATCGGGATTAGTGTACTTCAAATATCATCCCAATACCCGTGTGGGGTTTCAAACAATCAAACACAGATTTTTATTTGTGCAGTTGGGCGATGTGTAAAATTTTATCGTCCCAATCAATGTCCTTCAAATAGGTGTACATAAACAAACCGTCCGGTTTGTAAATGAATATTTATTTATTCACATTCACCTTAAAAATTATATTTTTAACGATAAAACATTTTATTCCAACACATGAATTTCTATTATTCATTTACACAATAAAATGATATTTTTATTTTTCTAACATATTTTAGAAAATTTCGGCGGCATAACGGCACGATACTAGAAACGGGACAAAGCCTAGCCTTATCCCCGGTCTAGTGAAGGCCCACGCCATTCACACATCAATCAAATCAATTTCATTTCACCAAAAAATTCAATTCAAACCAAATAACCTAACCAACTACACAACCAAACAACTAAACAAACAAGCCATCCATGGTCTGTGGATGACGGGTGTCGGGTGCTACTAAACACCGTCTGCATCCTAGTATATATATATATAACTAGAAAAAGAATTTTGAGTGAGAAGTTCTCACCGAAAGCTATCCCAACTTCACGACACTTCATTTAGAGAAATCATCGCCATTCTCGCCATTTTGTCACTTTCGTTCCCGTAGACACTACATATATAAAAATCGAATTTTTACTATGCTATTCATTATATAAAAATCGAATTTTTACTTCGGTGTTCAATATATAAAAATCATATTTTTATTGTCTCTACTTTATAAAAATCATATTTTTAATTCGCTACTTCAAATCTGTGAAAATCGAATTTTTATCGCTATTTCTATTTTAAAAAAAATCGCCTTTCAAATGATAAAAATATCGCCTTTTTTAACTATAAAAATAAATTTTCCATTCTATAAAAATTATATATTTCCTGAAATAAAAAAAAACAACTCTGTTTTTCCTATAGATAAAAATCAGTTTTTTTCCTATAGATAAAAATCTGTTTTTATACTCTGCTATTATATATAAACAAACTGAAATAAAATAAAATATAAAAAATAATCAAATTAAAATACTCACCTTTTTTTTCCGGGTTTGCTGTGTAGGGGGGGGGTTTGGGTTATCCGGTCTTGGGGTTGGGCGCTTTTCAGAGGAGGGGGACGGGAATCGAGGGAGGCGGAGGCAGCA